>JAHZMW010004058.1:0-35376 GCA_027743745.1 Alloscopus bannaensis
AACTTGGAGCATCGACTGGAGCTCTGCAAACCCACGCCTCCTTGCCTCCGGTTCAGACGACAGTTGGGTTAAACTCTGGTCAGCTAACTGTGACAAGGCCGTAGCAAACCTGAAAACGCCAACGAATGTGTGCTCAGTGAAATTCAGACCGGGGTCTTACCACTCCATTGCATTCGGCTCTGCCGACCATTGCGCCTACCTGTATGACCTTCGCAGTCCCAAGGAGCCATTCGGCATTCTCTCTGGACACGCAGAAACCGTTAGCTACGTACAATTTACTGATCACAACAACGAGCTCCTCTCCGTGTCCACTGACGGCAGCATTAAGCTTTGGAATTTGGAGGAAGGACAAAACGACCAAGACTCGATGAGTTGTGTGCGCTCTTTCACGGGTCACGTCAATTCCAGGCGGTTCGTCGGACTTCACGCGGAGGGAAATTATATTGCCTGCGGCTCTGAGAACAACTCCTGTTATGTCTACTACAAAAAACTTTCGAAGCCGTTGTTTTCCTTCAAGTTCGAAAGTTTTGTGAGCTCTCTCAGCGGAGGAGGACGACAGCCTGCGGAGTCTTCCAGGGGAGAGTTTGTCTCTGCTCTCGCTTGGAAAAAAGATTCTTCTGTTGTTCTGGCTGGGAATAGTCGTGGAATTGTGAACGTTTTAGAGCTTGCTTGAAATGACTTCACAATTTTAGTGGACAGATACATTACTAGAATTGTTTTGTTTTGTTCGCCTTTTGTCAACGTTTCACTGTTTATTGTTGTACTTAAAGCTATGTAAACGTTTATTGACTTTTATTTATCTTTGTTTAACATCTTCACTAATAGTATTTATAAAAGTAAACCTAAGCGTAACTGTTCCAGTTTGATGACAGTTGTTACATTATAGCATTCTTTATCTGTGAAGGTGAAATACAAATTTGGTATTTTCACATTACACTACAAATGTTTTTTACACTACGCATCATTATAATTAATTGCGTGCTTTAGAAATTAATATATGGAGCAACAAATTTGCATAGTTATATCAGTAACTTGTAGATTCTTCAGAAGTTTTGCATTGTTGTTGTAATAGTATAGAATTGATAGTTAGCCCAATTCCGGACTTTGGTGGCGCATGGGATCTAACGTACCACTCACAAGTGTGACCTGTGAATCCAGTTTCGTCAGAAACATAAATTTTTTTATTGAGATACACGTTATTCATATCTATTCCACGCCATATTTCATTAAAACGCATCAGCTCTTGTCTGATTTTAGTCTTGCCATGGCGGCAGGTGAGAATCGGGAGAGAGAACGCCTCAATTGCTTGAAACAATCCCTCCAAACTCGTGGACCGACTGCGGCACAAGCCACACCGCTGCAAATCGTATCCATCATGGATTCTATAGCTAGGTATAAAATGGACTTCGTAGCCAATGTGTGGATTGAAGAACAAATAGCAAGGATGCGATAGGGTTGTGCCTACACGAATTACCTGGATGTCGATGAAGAGATATACCTATTTTGCCCATTCGACGGGTTATCCTATGAAAATGCAAATGAGCAACATTCATATTTCATAGTAGACTTCGTGAGGATAATGCAGCTGGAAGCCATGTTAGAAAAGGTTCCACATTGCATGCAATATAGGCTTGTTTAGCTTACCTGCTCCTATTAATCTTGGTAGTTAGCTCAAGTTGGCTGTAATTTGTGGATGTTTTGGGCAAGTTTTCTGGAAAATGCTGATTTTGTATTTAATTTGTAAAAAATACAACAATTTTGACTTGAATTAATCGGAACATCAATGGAATTATGCAATTATGCTCTAAACTCATCACTTTGGGTTCAAACACATTGTGAAAATTCAACTTGACCTCACAAGATCATGTAGGCATTCCTAGCATGGCATGTCACCAAAGTCATGGTATTTACATACATGTAAATTTATGGCCGCACCATGGACTTGTAGCACTGCTGTCCATGATGGTCAGAGAAATGGATAGACTGATTGTCCAATCTTATAAATATCCTTTCAGTCATATGCATATTCCCTTCAATCTTCTAATAAAGACGAATTTAGTTTTTGAAATCAAGTTTGAATTTTATTGGAAATATACACATATATATTATTATAAATGTAATGAGTAATACGCATAAAATACCAGTTCAATGTCATCCCTTGTCACCTTAACGTTATGAATCAATGACTTTTATCTTCAATCATTGTCCGCCCATGGGATATACAGACTCTGTACTTCATAATACTGATTCCGACAGATAGAGTAGAAAAATTAATCTTTGAAGTTACACCAATTTTATCACGTTTCTCAAATATTGACTAGGTTAAATCTCTGTTTATTGTGATTGAGTGAAGTCATAGATTTTCTCCCATTTTCTTGAATTTGCTCAGGATTCACATGTGAAGTCAGTGATTGGGAAGCTCTGAGGGGCTGAGTGTGTGCCACTTGAAATGTTTAGTGTTTGTCAGTTTCATCATATCCAGCCAATGTCGGAGTCGCTCTCCCTTTGATCCGGCGCTGAGCACAATCCCACCTTCAGTCAAAATGATGACGAGAGTCATAATTAAGTTCATCGAGAGCTCCTTAAAATAACTCTATGTATATTACGGAAATGCTTGTTTGTACCAATGTAGTCGTCGTTCTTTCCCAAATCCTTGTCCCACACGGATATCGCTAAGGCCAGTCGGGGTAAATCTACGAAGGAGACTTTCAGGGAAAACTCCTCTCGAAACTCTGGATTCAAGGTGCGCCACTTGACACTTGTGCGAAACTTCCGATTGATGGAGAAACAACTGCTGCTCAACGCCCCCAAACTTGTGTCGTGAAGCAGTCTCCTGAAAACACAAACAAAGAGTTAACCTTATTTCACTGTGAACACCACGAGCAACTAACTATTTAATTCTGATAATCTACAAACCATTGACTATATTTAATGTTAGTGGTACAAATGGTACTCACACTTTGACAAAAGGGTCACTAGACCCATGGGCATCCAAAGCAGGCAAGTCAGTAGCCTGTACAATCCCCACAAGCAGCAGACTCTTTTCGCTCAAGTACGTCAACGACAGGAGAAGCCTTCCTCGACCCCAGACTCGCTCTTCGCTCTAGAGGTAATCATGGATAGAGAGCTCATTATGTCTGTGTAGTGATTTCTGCTTTCACTTAAAACAATTCGGGATTATGAAACAAAAGAAATAGACAGTCTACTAGTTACACGTCTCCAAATTTCTTCACGCCTACATAACATGTCTGACGATGAGCGTAGGAGACACATTCCAATCCATCCAATTCCCTAGGCTCAATCCGTCATTAAGATAAGTGAAAACGCTAATCCTTGACGTGTCACTCTGATGTGTGAGTTCAACAATCTTTTGCATACTCTTACTCTGCATCTCCTTTTACTCTCTTTTCATCAGAAGTCACAACAACTTAAATCCCTACATATGGAGTCGGGCCTAATGTAATATTTTGCAAGCTGGCACAATTCTCAACAGCACCAGACACTGGAAAAGGACTGCATGACATGAAATTCTTGGAATATTATCGAAGGAATACCAATTGCAATATGCATTTACATTCACGCAAATACGTTACTCCATCGTCATCAACATCTTCAATAAAATAAATCCTCTGGCTTGGGTTATCGTAATAGGATGGAAGAAAAAGAGGTCGCTCAACGACAATCTTCCGATGGTACGACGATGAGCCTATGCGGACTCTCCATTCTCTTTATCTATCAGCACCGTCTCCCTGGCTACTTTCCCTTCTCCACTTTCACTACATCCTCCTCGACCAACCATGAACCATAAAATTCAATCTAACGCAGTTGTTGTTGGGAGGAATCCCATTGAGAGTTGAAGCACACATGCCTCCATTTCTTGTATCAACTAAGAGTGAGCATCGCACACATATGTAGTGTGCTATATGATGAGGTCATGGGCTCTCAACACTTTTGCAGACTTTCACAAATAATAGAACACACCAACATTTTTTCGAGAACAACTTTCTCTTCACCCAAACTTGTTACAGGTCTGGAGTCGAGACCCCCCACCGAAATATGGTTTACTGATGTGTTTTATTTAGCAGCAATACAAGATTACATTACAGTGTGTGGATACGTTGTGAGTGGGGTGGAAATTTAATCATGTACGTCTGCTTCTGGATATTTCTTGTCCTGACAAAACTCAATTCATAAAAACTCGCAGTCTATAAAACAGCGACGAGAAGAGCTCTCTGCTAGACTACGATTTTGGTAATAATATAATTAATTGTTTTCAAATAGGAGGATCTTAATAGGAACGTAGGAATTAAGCTGGATTACGCTTTTGTACAAGCCTTGCCCAATTTTCCTCTATTTTGCCAAAACAACATGGCCAGACGGTTATGTTGATTACTCAGCTAGTCAAAAATACATTATCCTACTTAACATTCGCTCTAGTGACAATGGTCACTGGAGGATCATATCAGAAACAATCAGAGTTCTCTGATGATCATTCACGAGTTGTCGTGCTGTCAGAGGCATTCAAAGGTGAAACAGTGAACCAAACACTGAACTACAAAGGCACGTTGAAGTTACAGGGACTAGCAACACAAAAACAAAGACAACAGCCAAACCCTTGAGAATGTGCTCGTATGTTTGTGGAAAATTCCTCAAATTCTCTTCTGATGAACTCACAAACTGTAATTTAATGAAACTTGTCTGCAAAGATATACCCGAAAAAGTGAGAGGTTGTCTCGGAGAGAAAACTTGAAACTCAACTGTGCTCAGCCTTTCTCAACCTTCATCCATCGTGAATGAGTGTGTGGGCGCTTGAGAGGTGTACAAAAAGGCGTAACTTTTTGAGAACAGTGAAAGTTTGAGTAGGACTTATAGCAAGTAGAAAACACGAAAAATTCTGAAATTCAACGCGGATAAAACACAACAGCGCATTACATACAGAAGAAATAAATTGCGAATAAATAGGAATGAGCACAATCGCGGGATATAATGTACATCACAAAATTATTACGATGTTGTAATGTTCCTTTCCAACCAGCATTCAACAATAAACAATCGTCCCAATCCTCCTTTTTCTCACATTTTATTGTGTAGTAGTCGTGGTTGCTTTAGGTCAATTCATTGTCAAAAAAACGACTCCCTCTCCTGTGGAATTATGATCTTCTATTATCGCTCAGAGACAAAGGGGTTGTGAAGTGAGAAAACTGCGGGTGCTAAAGTCGCAACATCTGCTCAAATATCCGTTATTTTGGTTATGATGTCTTAACGGCCTCATACGAAACAGCGCTTAACAAGACAATACAGCGAAGCCCACGACAGATAAAATGGAACAAAGCAAGGGTTGTCATCAATGAAAGAAAAAAATAAACATAAGCCAGCCACGAGTCCCGACATTTGTTGAGCATTCATAAAACATTGCTACAGATGTACTTTCGACGGGCACTGATTTTCTTAATGAGTAGAACATAAAATATTGTGTTGAATATATATCTCATGTTTTTCTAATAATGTTGATTTATCATAGCTTCTGTTTATCACCGACATAACCTTGACTGTTGTAAAAGTTCACCAGACCGAAACACCCTTTGTGCTTCACCACTGAATCGATGTTTTAATCTCCGTGAAGAGCTGGCAGCTAATCTAGAGTAGCATCACTTATCGCGTCGCATTTACATAGATAAAAACTTCCCTCTCTGTCTTCTATACGAGAAGCTGACAAAGCCGCAACAACTGGCATCGTTTTTTTTCAACAGTCGTTCCACTTTTATGTAGCCAACGGCTTTTCATCGAGACCCCCAGTTTTTCGTGGAATGTCTGAGAGAGAAATTGTAGCAAGTAACCTTCATCACTACTGCCATTTAATTATTATCTGACGAATCGATGAATAAAAGCATGTGCATCTGGCATTCAACGATATCGTGGCTCACATAGCACACATCTAATTGCATCTCTGGAAGCTCACGCATATTTCGTAGCAAGGTATCAACTTTGAGACGAGTGGAAAAGCTGTAGCATCTGGAGGAGTGAAATGTGTCATTTGATTATTCAAATGAGTACGAGAGTTGTGTGACAAGTGAAACTGACGTACACCAACTGGAATGAAAAACCGTTCTCATTATGCCTCATTTGTGTACGGATTTTGTGACAAACGAGGAAAAAGCAACAGGAAAACTATATATTATTAATATTTGCAAACACATTGTGAGAGACACGAGAAGACGATATGAGGGGCAAACGTGTTGTTGAACAAATCCTGTTTGATTGCATTTCACAAAGAATGGGGAAAGAGAGGAGGAAAGAAGTGAAAGTAGTTTTGAAGTTGTCTTTATTTCCTCTACTTTCTCCCTTTCCTCTTTTGGCTTGATGATGATGATACATGACTTTCTTAAGCTGTGGTGCATGATGTGAGTCTCAAGGAATGAAATGTTATTACTAGAAAGAAAAATAAATCGTCCTCCCTCTACGCCACCTTCACTTACCAATCGGCCGCGCTCCAGGCTTTGAGCAAAGCACCGTGTCTGGTGGGCACGAAGTCTGTGCAGAGGGATTTGCGTGGTTCCCAAGCAGTCCTTTCCCCATCTGTCATCATCTGTACAGACATTCAGAAATGAATAAGAAATCAAGAGAATCATTGAAGAGTTCAGGGTGAGTCAAGCTGCTCATCGGCAATTTGAAGGTCAGACCAAATTGACGAATTCACATCTTTAATGCGCGAGGTTTGACTTGACTTATTGGCTAATATTGTTCACCTGCCAGCAATAGATGCGTTTGTCTACATCCAATTGTTCAAACAACTTTCTAATTCAATGTTTTGCCAAAGGTATACGCACGAGATGACGCAATATTCACTAGTAAGTGTTAGAGGAGATACTGAGGATTCAATCGGACTAATGCACAACTACACACAAGTTTCTATTGAAATTGGGGAAATTAGCAAATTACGTGGAAGTCACTTACCCATCACTAGAATTTGCAAGGTTTGCCAAGTCAAGTCGTGTGTAGTGACACCATAGAACGTGAGCGTTTCGTTGAAGATTGGGTTCACAGACTTGGATATCGTCTTTGTTCGGAGGTGAGTGCCCTTAAAATAAAAATAGTCCCACAAGTCACAACGGCGTCAATCATACAAGCTTGCTTGTAAACACGACAGTGTCTAAAAATCTTTGATTCGCACCCGATCAAAGAGTGACGCCTTATAGGTGAGTTAAAATAAAGAGGTCTGTGATGAATGACATCCAAACATTATGAGTTTAACTCAAATAACTTCTTAGTGAAACCTGAAACATTTTTGTTTTCATTCTGGAATTCCAGAGGAATTCCACTCCTTTCCTGTTCATGTTGTCATTTAGACAAGAGCCAAATAGAGGAACACTATGAGTTACCTATTTTATCGCTGTTCCATCCCCGATTCGCTGCGTTAAATATCGCTCGCTTATATGCAGAAGGGCATATTACATTTACCTCCATTGGCAAAAGGGCGTATTGCATTTATTCGCTGTGTCAAAGGAGCCTATCGGCTTTTAAAAAAAAAATTCGGAAACTTTTTTGTTAAAGATCCTGCTGGCGGTCACTGAGCCCTGATTGGCAAATCGGCACATGCGCCTTGCAGCAATAAAGTAATTAAACAAGTCACATGTGCCGATTTGCTAATCAGGGCTCACAAGTAGTACTATGTCTCTGGGAAATTAAATGATGGCTTAAAATTCTCAATATATAAATACGTAGTTTTACGTGGAGAATCAAACTGCATTTACAGTTTTTCTGAATAGGCAGCTTCAACACCATTAACGGGTAGCAACGTTAATGGGGCGTCTGCTTGGCAGCATATGTAGTCAACTGAACAGGAGGGAGTGTTACAAAATGAAACGACTCGCTTTTATAAGTGAAAAAGTAACTTTTCAAAACTTTTATCTTATTTCGCATACTTTTTGAGGTGGTTGTTATATTTTTAGATCATTAGTGGGCAAATTATATTTAAACTGTTGTATAGAAGTGGAGATGTAAATAACGGACATGAACACTATTTTAGTTGCAAAATTTCTTAAAATCTTAAAAATCTTCACAAATTGTTCCAGAATGTGTAGGGCGTAAAATAACTTTGTAAACTTTATTCGGCGAAACCGAGAGTTTTATTGTATTACCAGTAAAAATTACCGGAAATATGACATTTTCAAACAGTTTTGAGTTTTGGAATTTGCAGATTTTTTTAATTCATAACTTTTTACCGTTGCATCGGCAAAGAGGAACAAATCCTCGAGGATATTTTGACAAGTTTTCAGGGATTATAATCACAACAAGTGAAACCTTTCTACTGTGTAACTTTCAGCGTATAGTCATGCGTAAACGTCAAATATTGTTATCGGTATTTTGATTTGCAGCCATTTGTTTTACCGTTACTAATCATTTAAATAATTAACAAAAGGTAAAGTATGCTCGTTTGATTAGATGTCAAAGCACATGAAAACATCGGGGTAACTTTAGATAGAGTCGGTTACGCGCTCCAGTTCATTTGATTATACTGCCAAGCAGAGGCCCCATTAACGTTGCTACCAGTTAATGGTGTTGTAGCTGCCCATTCAGAAAAACTGTGAATGCTGTTCGGTTCTCCATGTAAAACTACGTATATATTGAGATTATGAGCCATAATCTAATTTCCCAGAGACAGAGTTCTACTTGTCAGTGACCGCCAGCAGGATGTTTAACAGAAAGGTTTTTTAAATTTTTTAAGAAAATTTTTAAAAAAGCCGATACACCCTTTTGACAAAGCGAGTAAATGCAATACGCCCTTTTGCCAATGGAGGTAAATGCAATATTATGCCCTTCTGTATATAAGGGAGCGATATGCAACAATAAAAAATTGACACTTGGTGTTTAACCACCCTTACCTCAAATCTGGAAGGAATTAGCTTGAGAATGCAATAAGGATCCGAGAGTCCGTTAATATCCATTGGGGTGAGATCCTAATGTTGAGTTTGAACAAATGATGGGAAAAGAAAAAAAAACACACAAAGTGAATGATTGATGATGATGAGAAATATTTTCCGCATGTATTTCAGCGCGTGTGTTGCACAGTTCCAATATTCCAATGTTGTGGTAAAGGTAAAGTAACGGCTTTGTATAAAAATCAAAACACTTCTTATAAACCTGTCATGATCTGCTTTTTCCAATTTCAGTCCGAGAAATCTTTGAGAGATTAGGATGGGAAATGAAAAAAAAGAGGAGTGACTCTTGTCGGCAGTACTCTTTCATTAAATATTTTACGACATCCTACGTCGTTCGTCCTTTTTCTTGTCCTCTTTCATTAGACCAAGCCGTACTTCTCTTCAAAATAAGTTACTCTGTCTCGTGCCTCCACGTAATCAAATCGATCGTGGGCGTTCTCTCCGAAAATCTCAATTTACTCAAACACACACACACGTGAAGGAATTTCATTTGAGAAATGATTTGTCATAATTCATCAGGATACAAAAACATTTTCGACATTTGAACAAGGTTTAATACTACACTCGTCGAAAGGGGGGCATGCAACTTTTCAAATGTGACATAAACAATTTCGTTTCGAGGAGTTTACACTTATATTTAATACTATGGCCCTAGTTTAATTGAGCTGTTGAGTACTACTCTCTTTGGACGGATTATGAAATATTGAACGAGTCGGAAAACCGTTGAAATTTTTCTGGAATATAAATATTAGTACCTCATAGAATATAGTCCGCATTCAAAATACGAATGTGCTTCTTTTTCGTTGGAGGAAATCTGGGAAAAGGTGTAATTTTCTCCTCGTTTTTAACACCAAGTAGAAAGTGTTAATTGAGCAACGAATTTTTTTAGTCTCTGATTTGGTTGAGTTCATCCAAGTTGTGTAATAAATTAAAATATATTGATGTGATCGAGATGTCGTGCCACTGCGTTGTTTTGTCACGATTTCCTAAGTTTATTTTTGTGCTTCATACGTGCGAATTTGTCGCGTGCAGAGCCTGTGTGTCTCTGTTTTTGGGACTTACTTTTTACGACAATGACAACCACTCGTTTTAATGGAGATTTTGTTTCCTACACGGCGAAATATAATATTGTAAATTATGTGGAATGGTGTGTGTGAGAAGTAGAAAAATGTCAAAAATGATTTCATACATGAGATATCTACATTGTTTTATTTGTTGCGATATAAATAAATAATTGCTACGACAAACACAGAGAGAGAGGAAAAAACGATGTCAGTTTTTATTGCGACTAATTCTTGTCTTGTTGACGACGCTACGACTCACCTTGGCATGATGCACTGAGCAGTGAAGGGCCTGTTGAGAGTCATCATAGGATAAGGCCACCTCAATAATCCCAAGCGGTGATGACTGCGACTGTTGGCTCTGTTGGCTTGTGGTGGCGGTGGAGGAGTTGGATATCGAAGGATTGGATGTGCTCGGCTGGAACAAACAGTCAGTCGACGAGGAGCCGGAGGATTTCGGATTATTGTCTCCGTTGTTGGGAGGAGTGCTGCTTCCAGTAAACTCGAATCTCTCAATGGACTTCTGACGACCAGACAAGTCCCCTTTGGAGGACCCATAGTACTCCATAGAGGACGGGGTCAAATGTGTCGAAGGGGATGCAGAGGAAGAGGATTGTGTAGGCAGCTCGCCATGTGAGCCTCGAGCAGTAAGGAGGTACGGCTCGTCAGTTGACGAGCTGCCAGGAATTGGACTACTGTCGCTCGATCTAGCATTTTTCTGAGTGTGGCGGGAGCCAGGGGCGGAAGCAGCGGTTGCTCCTGGAGCCAATTCTGGACTTCGAGACATCATCCCTCCAGAAGGTCGATTGTTTGACGCTGTTGAGCCTCGAACTCCACCCACCGGAGAGGTAGACTTGAGGCGACCAGACTGAAGCTGTTGCTTGCTTGCCGTCCTCGTCATCAAGGAGGCCGTCATGGATCCCTCATCGCCGGAAGAGCTTTCGTTGTCCTGGTCAGATTGGGATCTGTGCTGAAGGTTTCGTGACCAAAAGAAGCCAACAGGACGGCTCTGACTTGCTGAGGTGGAGGTGGGGGCGGTCACAGTACTTGTTGTCACTCCACTACTGCTATTTCCCGTCGTCGTTGTCGGAGTTGTGGAAGACACTGGCCCGGGAGTCGGGGACGCGCTGATGTAGCGGCTGACATACTTCTGCTCCTGGTATCTGGGCGAGGCAGCGTACTTCTCGTAACTGTTCGTGTAGTGATTCTTCTTCTCAGGTAAAATATATTTTGGCACACCCTGCACACACGTACAACCAAAGTTCATGAAAGGACACACGCAGAGAAAGCATCATTTTTTTCTTCTTCGATACGCTCGTAAAAAGTTGTAAATCGTGTTGATCCTCCTTCCAAACAGATCTCTTCCTTCCACCCACACATGGATATAAAAACGAAGATTGTGATTGAGAAAAGAAATACCTTGTAAAACCACGCTCCAGATTTCTTAATGAGCTCTCGGTTCTCTGAGCAAAGTTTACATAGCCTCAAGACCGAGTCTTTCGACGGTGAGCCCCCCTTGGCTGAGGACAGTTCTACCACACACTTTCTACAGACTGCCTAAAAATAACAATTTGAATACGAAAAAAAACTCATTCAATTTCCTCTTTTCTCACTCACTTCGCCATATCTGAATTAATTGAAAAATACATAAAAAGCGCTTCCAGGTAAAATGATTTCATCATCATCTCAGAGTAACAAAGCGTAAAATGTAGCAAACCTTGTGACAGTCATGGCACTTGTAGTTGGACCTCCCGAACACGGATAATCCAAAGCTATCCCCACACAAAATACATTCTGTCACGCCGTTCCCACTCGCAATCTTTTTGAGACTTTCCAGCCGATCCACCAGTTTCCTGTAGTCAAAGACACAAGGGTTACAGAACTATTTTAAAATAAAGCTTGCATTTAATTTGAACGCGTCTCCAATCATTCAGTGTCTCATCATGGAAATTCTGTGGATGTCGTAGGAATGGGAAAGAAAGCAGTAGAGAAACGGAGGATCCATCCATCTTCTTGTGTAACAGGTTCGGCTCTCGGAGGATGTGTGCATTTCAAACGAAAATCCTTCGAACTCCAAGCTACACGAAAACATCCTGTCTTTCTGTCGATGTTAAATACATGAATGCAGAATGCGGAGAAATCCAGTATTTCCTTTGTACAATGTACACGGGGAAAGGAAAGAAGTCTTGATAGTTTTCAAAAGAATATCTCTTCCTGCTTGACTTGCCCGACAAGAAAGAAGAAACTAAGAATCTGATCCGTTCAGTCGTTCGCTCAATCTCCCATTTCATACCACTCGCTCACTCACATACATCATGCTTCCTCCTAACATGCAATTCCAATTCTCTATGAATACTACACTCCGCCATACACACGTCAAGCTCACACACAGAGAGCTTTCCCTGGCAAACGATTTTTTTCCGGCTTTCACTTTCTCCATGAAAAGGTTGTGTAAAAATGTGCCATACCTTTAAGCTATATTACTTCTGTACACAGTCCTATTTCTGTGTATGCTCTCAAATGGAAAAGAAATTCTTGTCTGATTTTTTTTCTCTCCTTGTCCTCCTTATGACAACATTAAAAGAATATAATGTACCATCACTTCACAAAAGGAAAGCAACAAGAAGAAAGAACTTCATTGAAACTCGTCCTTCTTTCTCTCGTCGACTTTTTTTTTAGCTTGGACTCGGGTTACTTCTTCTTTTTAATATTTTTTGAAGAAGAAACAGAGAGAGACAGGCTGGTTCGTATTCACAAGATGTGATTCGTTTCCTTTAAATAAAAACGGATAGCTTTGCCGACGGGGTGTAAGCTTGAGAAGCGTTCTGGGAACGGCAATAAGGAACACAGAGGTATTCTGCGCCGTTGTTTACTTTTCCCGAGGAACACGACGACCGTCTCTGACAAGACTTGTGAAGATCAACATCATCTTAAACGAATCAGTGTGCTGAATTAATTGCTTTTAATTCTCCTTTTTCCAGCAAAAAAAAATCATCAAAGTATGTTCGAATGAGAAGATGGGACAACACAGGGTTGTCAAGTGGTGATAATGAACTTGTGCAAAAAGCTTTCTCCAATCAATATCGAATGGGCAACTTTGAAACGTGATCGTCCCACCATTCTTACAGCTTATTTGTTCTCCTTCAAAGTATGACGCAAAAGGTTTTGAGCTCTTGTCATGTATTGTGTATCATCTGAAAAACATTGAAATTATTTTTTTTTAAATTGAGCCTCCAGCATTTATGAGTGTGCTTTTTTCATTTCAGTTTTCAAATGAAACAGTATTGTTAATAACCGCTGCGTGATTTTTCAGGAATAATAATATGCTTGTCATGAAAGGAAGTAGACGACAGCCTTTTTTCCATTACTGCTCCAATGATCAGTGTTGTCTTTTGTTGATGGTATTATACCCCTTCTCGAGAAATTAGCATGAAGCCTCCATTTAGCGGTGATGATGACGCTTCGTTTTTGCTTTCTCCACTATAGGAAATTAATTATGCTGCCGAAAAACTAATCAACAGATTCGCAATCATTACCAAACGTAGTCGTCGTGATTCCTATCCCTTGTTCAATCTACCTGCATTGACTTCATCATAGATCATTTTTCATGATATTGTGCATTGCAGTTTGTACATCATGTGCCTCTATTCACTCCGAATAGAATATTACTTACTGCGCACCTACAACAGCGTCATTCAAGCATATAAACGTTATTCAACTTTAAGTAGCACAATACTTTACGAAGAAATAATTGGGAAAAGTTCATTGTTCGATGAGATTTCTCCTCGTCTCTCATTCCCTTTCTCACTCTGATTTCCCAAACTGAGAAATATTGATTGACTGAATAGAAGGTCGAGTGTGATGAGTTGCGAACTATACGATGAGTTGATGGGTAGTACAGAGAGCACCTTTTAGGAGTTTGTGCACCTCAATAACTCGTCGAGAACTCTCTATTTACTTGTACACGTGCGCTTTTTGTATGAAATGCTTCTGGGTATGAAAAAAGAGCAAACATGAGCCTAATTTGCTATTGTGTGCCGTTGTGGAAAAGAAACTTTACAAAATAATTTCTCCCTACTTTGGACAAATACATGAACTAACAAAAGACTTGGGTATCATATTATGCATTGTAAAAACGAAAAGCGTATTACCGATATTGATTCAGGATATTTTGGAGAAAGCGTACAAACTGGAAGACAAAGTTGGCAGCACCTCCGTTTTTGAGTAAAGCACACTCACTGCTGCTGCGAAAAAAAACTACGCAAGTTTATCTATGTAGGTTGCTTTCTTTTCTTCTTTAGTACGAATGTCTTTGTTTCTAAGGGAAAACGATATTAATGCTATGTAGGTGAAAGGAGATAAAATGATCGATTCTCCAACAAAAGAGCAAGTCCCTTTGAGCGAAACGGAAGAATGACACTCGAGAGGAAGACAGAGCTCATCACGAAGCGCTGTTGGTTTGGGTGAATGATTGCTGATGAATTAGCGAGTGTAATTTCTGTGATTGAGAGGGAGAAAATTGAAAGTGATTTTGTATTTATGGGTCGAGAACTAAATCTGTACTAATTTTCCAAACCATGAATATTTATATTTTGTAAGAAACGCTTACATTCACGTTTGGATTTATATCACACCGCTGTGCGTCATTCACCGGAATCCAAATACCGGTACGTCAACAACCGGACGACACTCACCGGAATGACAAATTACCAGAATGTCCAACACCGGAATTGTAATTACCGGACTAGACAACTAACGGACGTACACAGTACCGGATTACATGTATTTTTCCTATGTTAAGTCATCTCCATATTTTTTTTGACGAGCAAATACAGTTTTAGTTTAAAATTTATAAGCAGCCTATTGGGTAAATGAATCATGACTTAACATAAGAAAAATATATGGAGAGAGTGATTAGAAAACGGAAACTTCCAACTTTTCCGTTTTCTAATCACTTGCGTATATGTATGTTGTGAATTGTGGTTATGAAAACCTCTTACTTTGTCTACACAAATCTAATACACAAGTTCAATCTAACCGGAAAAGTACAACAGACCAACAGCACTCCTCGGCACTAGTCGCTGAAAATCTCAAGAAAGTAGGATTTCCTCAAGATGAGTTGGAAATGTCCTAATCTTGTGAATTCTTTAAGGTTGGTAAATATCCAATCGGAATGTCATGAGAAACAAGAAGGAAGAAAAATGGCTCCAATTTTCTCGCCATTTGCTGCAACCCTTCGTCTCTGCATGGAGAGAAAATGAGGAACTCGCGAATTACGACAGGATTTATGATTTGATGCGTGCAATAAGACGGAGAAAGCGAAATATGTTACGGCAATGTTGCCAACAATGAGTCCAAAGTATTTTAGCAAAGACACGGAGGAAAGATGAGGATATATATTGCACGATGCGAAATTACATAATAAAGTCGTTCCTTCTGACTGAAGTGATGAACACACTCCAGCTCCTACTGAGATGGAGTACGCGAAAAATTACTCGTTTCCTCTCCGTCTCTGTCAGAGCGGAAGGAACGAAGGAAGCTATAATAAAGCATTTTATCATTACCAAAACAAAGAGAAAAGATGTACCAAAAGAATTGACGTATGCATGCCCACACCCATGTTCAGGAAGGTGTACACACTCAGCGATGATTCACATTGAACACAAGTTGTTCCGCCATTTCGTTGCCGTTTTTGTGTTGTTTTAAAGAAAGAATAAAAGCGGTTCAAACTTGACTACACAAATCATGATTTTGCATCGAGAAAATGATTTGCATAAAGTTAAACAAGGAAAGTGATGAAGATGAAGAGTCTGGCTCTTTCTTCACCTCTCCCAATCACTCCAAGCGCGTTTGTTTTGTGCAGAAAAATCTCTGAACTTCCACTCACCCATTTCCTGTTCAATTTACATTTTTTTTCAAGAGGAAAGTTTGCTCGGAGAGGAGCGAAGGAAAAACTTGTGTAAACATTTTGATGGAAAAATATTATCAAAATATTGCTCTATTTGAGGATATACTCAAGCTCTCGGTTTTTTAGCAAAAGCGGATGCTATAATGCATATATGAATCCTCTCATCATTTCACAATGCAATCTCGACTAGATTGTATAATCGTTAATGTATGCGAAAACGGGGAAAAGCAACAAGAAGCGTGGCCAATATTCTTTTGCATTTTTATGAGCACCTTTGCTACACTGTTTGCTAAGTCTGCGCTTGGTTTACGGCGCTCTATGAGAATTCGTAAGACTACGTAGAACCTGCCTGCTAATATTGTTTGCACGACGGAAAATTACCGGAGCAAATCAAGTTTATTAGAAAGTTTTGTGGCTAACTCAATCTGTCGCAATCAGTGGAGAAAGGCTGGATTGTGTGAAGAAAGAATGTTCGTCGACAAAAAAAATCAACAGGTGATGTATCCGCTTGCTTGACGACGACGATGATAGAAATGGAAAGGATATCAGGAAGAAATTAAGTTAAGGGGAAAAGGTTGTCGAAAGTCCTTCAAATGAATGAGCATCTATTAAACGGGAAAACCTCATGTTGTACGTCGTACCCCACTCTTTGCTGCTCCGTGAGGTCCATCTCCTCCGCCTTTTTGACAACAGAGACAATCATTTGTTGCTCCTTCTCTGTCAACGGCTGTGGCTTTGGGAATGCGTTCAACTGACTTGTCTTGAGTGACCATCCAGACCTCAATCTAATCAAAGAAATACAAGTCATCACCGCACTCAGCTCACAAGCAAGAGAAGATCTCATTTTTTTTCTGATGACGCCGAAATAATGGTGGGTCTCCTTACTTGGCTCTCAAGGCAAGCTGACGGTCATTTGGACAAGCCCACGAAGGCTTTGGACCCACAAGACCAAACTCCGACGACATGATTTCATTTAGTTGACAAACTGACTTTCTCCAACAACACGACGACCAACAAATGTAGTTGACCTACTTGATATCTCGTCGCAGTCATAGTTCCCCATAGATCTTCTCCTGTATCTGCATATTTCGTCGAGAGAAAGATTGCGTGTCACGGCCTCCTCTTACGCAAACTTCACCCTCACTTTCTCTCTCTCTATCTCTGTCAGTCACTTTCTCTCCCGTACATTCATGAAGACATTAGAGCACGTCGTATATATTGTCCTTTCTAAATGCCTTGTTTCACTTTTTTTCTGTTTATTTGTTTCTCCAGGGTTGACAATGGAGACACACCACCACACACGGCATACCACCAGGAGCACCTCACAAAACACAGAAACAACTCTCTCGTATCACGTCACTCGACAATAAGCTCCCTTCTCTATTTTATGCTGGCGTTGTAACTATAAACGAAATGGCTTGTTGTGCAATACCGAGAGAAATGTGTTATATCAGCATCTATCCCGACATCACTCACACCAACAGCAACAACACAACTTGTTTGTTTGTGTGTGCAGCATCGCATGACCCTCTCTCCCAGATTATGTGTCTTACATTTAATACCTTTTTTTCTCTCTCACCAAATCCTTTCTCTATTACCGTCGTTGTGATCTTCACCGAGGCGAGGACCAGCAACAAGAACAAAGTATGAAAAAAAAAGAGACAAGGGAAAGTCAGGTACTCGCTAGCTCAGCTACATAAGGGCGTGATGGCACGGGGAGAAAATAGGTAAAATGGTGCTCAGGGAATGAGACGCTGAGCAATGTGCCTCTCTCCGATATTATGCTCTCTCCTAATATTTGGGAATGGAAGCAAGTTAAATTCCATACTTTCTCATCGTCACCACACGATCATATCAGATATGATACAAACTCGGGAAAAAAAACTCGAAGAGAAAGTCCCTTTTTTGGAAGGAGCCAAAGAGAAAGTGGAGAAACCATATGTAGTCTCAATGACGACGACTACGACTCCCTCATCGTATTTATTGCCCATCATCATCAACAGCAGTTACAGAGAAGTTCGTGCGAGCTACTCTAAGACTTTACCAAATGAGTTTTTATTCTTTCCAGAGACTCATCCTGTTCAAATCTCACTGGCAACGTGCATCTCTTTCTCTGCACTCACACAAACACTGGAGACGAAGAGAAAGAAAACGTGGTGAATAATAGATTCCCTTTCCTCTGCCTGAGAAGAAAGGACCCACTTTACACTGTCATACACTGACACACAAAGAGCACATAAAACGTGTGCATCTATCTCTCCTGTTGAGCTTCTTCCCGACTGTGGTTTACGAAGAGAGACATGTAACTTCGTATCTCGTAACCAGCACGACTCTTGCGATGAGTGAGGACGACGACACGAGTAGAGGATAGATGAAGCAACACTCTTTCTCCTGATATTTGTCAATTTAGTCCGTTTAGTAGTTGTCCATCCTTTTCCCTCTTTTTCCTAGAAGTTCGCCAGTCCGGCGCACATGAACGAGACGGACACTCAAAATTGCATCTTGAGGGTTACAGGTAACTTCAAGAGAAACTTGAAGTTGAGCACGGTGGCGGTGATCCCTCTTGCATTACGACACGAGACTCAAGTGGGGAAACCATATTTTCTTCATTTTTCCTACAAGAGAGAAAAGAAAGAGAGTTTTAACAGGGAACACATTTCTCCGTCAATTGTGATATGGTGTATTTGTTGTACGTCCGAGTTTTCGCTTTGAGGACTTCAAAATCAATTATTCATGTGTGTGCACCATTCCCCTCGTTTCCCAAACGAGTGAAATCTTTGTTTCTCTCTTAGTACACGCTTGTATGTTCGCGGTGCTGGTGGGAAAGGTGCTAAATGGTAGGTACCATTGCTTAGGCCTCCTTTTCCTCGTCGACGTTTCCCGTAAAATTCTCGTACACGAAAAAAAAGTCCTAATCTGGAATGGCCACTTATGTATGTATATGATTATGCCTTTACAATATTACTGAATTGACTTTCTCCGTCTCGTCCTTTCTCCCATGACGTGATGGTCGTACCTCCGAATGTAATGTTCGTGTGTACATTTATTGCTCTGTGTACGTTTTTGGACACACGTTTTCCCTCTCATAACCCGCCGCGGAGAAACAATGTCCGCAAAAAAGGAAGTGGAAGAAGAACGACATCACTTTTTAAAAATAATGCTGGTGTTTGTGGACTTCCCCCGGTTATTTATGAGGGGAACGCATGCCTGTCCCCGTCTCGACTTTGTGTGGACTCATGTTTAAAACAAAGTCATTAGCATTTAAGGCTTTTAAAAATACACGATTTCTCTCTCCCTCATTTCCGTACACAGAGAGAAACACACATTCGCTCGCTCGATGAACATTTGCATTTTGGGGAGAGACCAGAGTTTCTGTACTCAGCTTTTGTGTGAGCGAAGGATTTGAAATAGGATATAATCTTGTACACCAAAAGTTGAAGGCGAAAACAAGGTTTTTTTTTCTGGCAATACGCCTTAATACGGTTGTAGTCGGTGTCGACGTTTTGTGGCCGTGTACACAGTGGTTGACTTGAGATTTTTTCCGCTACAATCTACGAATTGTTCTCAGAAAGCTTTCACCAAGGTGAAAGCCCACGAGTGTGGTGGTCTATATGCAATGACTGTGCCAGTAGTGGCACATGCTTCACTCCACGATTAAGGTTTTGCGTGGGAGGTCTGTGCTCTTTCTCTTATTGTACGCCATGCGTAAAGAATGTACGTACTTCATGGTCTACAGAAGTATATGATAGTCATCCCGATCCGAGGAGGGAAAATATGAGAGAAAAAAACCGAAGATAAAGGGCAACCCGATGGTATTAGCATCCGAATAATATATACGTGTGTATGTAACACGCCGTCCTATTTTCTCACGAATGATGCATTTGCATCGGCTTTGAAATTCCCGTTCGAGTTCCCTTCATTTTTTACATCTTCGTCACAGGACAGATACGGGAGAAGGGAACGACAAGGAGGACCATCCTCGCTTCTCATTTGTGTGAAAACTTACGATCACAACCGTCGTGTATGTATTATGCAAAAAGAAAGTCTTTCTTCACACTTGCCCTTTGATAATACGTTGAAGTTCTTGGAAAAAGTGTCTTGAGCTCTGTCTCCGAGCAAGTGACACACACAACTCAGAAGAAATGGGGATGACGTGCATCTAATTAAATTACTATAATGAATTCTCTGCACACTCCATGAAACCTAGCTGAACCTCACGTGACCAACTTTACTGAAGCAATGGAGCCGTAGATTTGGTTCAATTGAGTATTATACATATCAGTAGAGTACTCTCGTTTCAAAGCAGAGGAACAGCAACACTTTAACCCAAAGTCAGTGTGTGATTTGACAAAAAAAAAATGTTCACGAAAATAAAATATGTTTTTATGGTGGATTTTTTGAATAATTGAAAATCCAAAGGAAGACATCATCCACCATTTTCACACGCATGAACGAGAGATGCCAGTGGGATGAAGCGAATTTCACCATTCTCTTTGGTGGTGACGCCTGCAAGATGAAAAGGCAAGATAACAAAAGATTTTTTTTTCTGTGGACACGCTTAAATCCCTTCAAATCCATCACCTACACCATCCTCTCAGCATGTGGAAGCATAAAATCATCCAGTACTCTAGTCGTGGTCATGGTAACAATGTGGTGTACATCGCCTTCTTTTTTTTTGTCAGAAGTAGAACCATTATTAAGTAGCTTACTGCGAGGAGCGGAGGGTGCATGAATTAATCCGAATGAATACCTCTCACATAATGCCATTGTGTTTTCAAGTGCACACTCATCCACGTAGTACGATGATGGCACACGCATCCTCCCTGTTTACAAGACCTCAACATGAGAAGCACACTCTGGAATTAAATTCGAAGCATGTTTCCTCATTTCTACGACGGCTTCGGTGTTTCGACATAATTAATACCGGAACAATAACTCTCAATTATATTGACCCCATCACCGGGTTGTTACATTCCTCCCACACAGCCCACCTTTCAGCTTTCCTGGAAGCCTGTAAGCAATTCTAATTCATAGGATGCTGATACATGCAATGACCATTAAAATATGAATTGTGAATTACATTGGAATTCGCTCCCTGCTCTTCATTGTCCGAGATTAAATGTAGCGGAGGGAGAAGAGCAATTTGATGTCTACTCTTTCGGTCGGGTGAAGGAGTACGAGATTCGTTCATACCCGTAATATGGAGTCATACTTTTCACTTTTCATTTCTATTGAATAATATCCCGTGTACCTTTTCCCGTTACAATGCGGTGAGATTGTGCGTGACCGTAGGTGTGTCGAAGACTACAAAATTCTCTCTTTTCACCAACTTTCCAGTCTCAGCTTTTCCCTGGCAGCGGTGTCCGTTACGTGTGTGAAGTTACAAAGTAACAAGCAAGTAATTCTGTTACTCCCACCATAAATACTTGTAAGGAAGCGTAGGAGAGACGACAACATGATTTAGCTGACATTTATATGGCAAGCGACATACACTATGAATTTCGGAGCGAATTTAATCTTCTTTCATACAACTGCGACGGATGGAGACAGGAAGAAGGCGAAGCCCAAAATATTCCCTTGTGTGATGTCAAATCTTGTGCTTTTTTAAGACTGTTTAGTTTCATACAGAGTCCTTGTCCTTTTTCTCCCCTGTTCCTTCCTGCGTTGTCATCCCTTTCAAAAGTCAGAGACACACAATCGAGGTATGTCCTAGGTTGTGCGGTGCAACAATCAAGAACACATTTGCACATCTCAACCGTGTAGAAAATGCGGACAAAAATTATTTGAGCACCGTGAACCGTAAGATCGAACGGAGAAAACAATGGGAACAACATACAATTTACCTAACTTGGGAATTTCGGCTTTCTCCATTTTGATTCCTCGTTAAAATCCCTTTCACGGGTTTGTGTTTCTCACTGTAACGTGGAGCGATCTCTTCTTGTTTCAAGCGAAGGCAAGTCAAAGTGAGATGGATGTGGAAGTAAAGAGTTGTGCGAGTGCAATGGAGTGGTGAGCGTGTGTTATATTTATACGTGTGCACCTCTTTCTGTAGCTTTATTCTCGTCAGTTGCTCAGTTCATTATTTATGTCCGTCCAAAAAAAACCTGTTCGCCTTTTAAGCCCTGGGTTCAGATTTCCTCTCGGCGGAAACATGATGATGGAGTCAGGGAAAAAGTTGGCTCTTACTTCGAACGAGTTTGTTATTAATTTACCATCTGCTTGCATCATCCTCTCTGTGGGTGGAGCGCTCATGAAATAAATGTTGACCGTTGTGACGACGTTGTTATGACGAAGACGCGGGATGGGTGCTCCTATGCAGTTTTTTGGAAACGGTTCGTATGAACGAACATCTCCACAAATGTATCCATGTCACTCATTATATTTTAGGGTGACAGACATTCATTTCCCTTTATTACTGGAGAAGAAACTCTGCAAGGACTTTGAAGCGGAGGCAATGTTCCCTCCTTGGGTTCAAACACGGTTTGCAACTGCAACGTGTTCGAAGTTGAATGAAGAATTATCAATTTAAAACCGGGCAAACACAAGGAGGAAAATGTTACATGTCTCCAGAAAATGCAAGGAAGTGGAGCACAAAGAGTCCAAGAAATGCTTCAAGGATCACAAGCAGACGATTGTGTCTGTTTGAAAAAAAATAGAAGTTGGTGAAATGAGCAAAGAGTGAATAGGGAGAGAGGAAGGAAACGAAAAGTGAAAGAGAAAAGGTTTGGTGAAAACTTCCAACTTGATTTCAATCCCTCTTTCTCTCCTAGTTTTCAACGCTATTCTCAAGTGGTACAGACAGACAAGGAGAAAGTAACTCAAGCAAGAAGAGACAGGACTTGCACACTCGAGACTCGAGAGTTAAAAAAACCTGGAGCATTCTCTAAATGCATGTCGACGATGATGACGAACGGTGTAAGGATACTTTTCAAATGTGTTTTCCCCTTTTTCCTCTACCTTTTCGTGTGTGTCCACACAAAAAAAACGCTGGTTTGTTTCAATGGGTGAGTGGCTTTATCACGTACAAAACATCATAATGTGATCGTCATGTACGTGGAAAGAAATATAGGGAAAGGGCTCACTTAGCAAAACACTTGAAGTATTTTTTCTCAGACGTAAATACCCACAACGCAATTTAGGATATAAGAGTTTATCTGGAAAAAATGCTGAATTTTACAACTTTTTTCGAAATCTACTTTTTCCTACAGATTCCAGTCGCATTCACCTTTTTGTTTCTCAAGCCAAAGCCAGCAGCAACGGAAATGGTGGAGCATCGTATTAAACTCCGGAAAGTAATGAAATATGCAGTGAAGTACAGACAGGTGGGAGAAAAAGCATTGGAGATGACAATATAAATGTTTGTGTTGGAAAATATAATACGTAGACAACCATCACTGTTGCTTCCTCCCGTTTGACAATGTGGAACACTCGGCATTTCAGTTGGATACGAAAATTCATTTCAAAAAGTTTTAGTTTACAAACTGACAGCGTTTGTACTTGTTGAAACCAACACACAACAGGGCAAGTCTTGACTCAAAAATACTGCAATTCTGGAGACAGATCGAGGTACATGGAAGGTGCATTTCAGAACCAATTAACAAAAGTCGATGCATTTGTCGTGGTGCAACCAGAGGAATACAACGGAACCAATTTCATTCCTGAATATCTTTGAGTCGAGGTTTCAATGACGATCTGTGGTTTCCTTCTGCTCTTTTCAGTGTGCACAATTCTATTGTATCTTTGTCTGTTGTAGAGTTTGTGAGATTTTCTCTGTGCATTTCGGAAAGCAGTTGTTGAAACAGCGGCTATCCGCAGACCATCTTTTCCGAAATATAAAGTAATCATTTCTTTTCATCAACATCGACTCTCGCCCAGTTTCATACATTTCCAATTTGTTTAGTGGTTTGAAGACTTTTATAGTAAGAGTGCCAGCCAGGTTATGATGATCACTTCACAATTTTACCGAATGAGTGTCACCGCCACGACCTTTTCTTTCCACACATACTCTCAACTCTGTCTCTAACTCCTTGCTGGTCTTCAACTTGTCTGGGTCACTCTGCCTGGTTTAGCGAGTTAAAAAATATTAGGAAATTAACGAGATTAAATTAGTAGTCCAGCTGAGCACCATTCAGAGAGATGATGGTGGGGGTCTCACTTTCCGTCATATTTCGCTGAGTGTGATTCATCAGCCCATCCCTTTTCTCGAGAGTCACAAAGGAGAACCAAGTTGGAAACCGTAGTTTTCTAGCATATTATACTCGCCTCATACTTACACATTTTACAAAAAACATATTCTGGGGGAAGTGGTGATGGTGGTGGAGCAACCAGGAGGTAATTTATTTCTTAATGGCTAATAGCAACACAACAACGTTTAGACACACAAAGTCCATGACATCCCATAGATCTCCTGCTAACAGCACTTGAGACAACATATAGCCACCATCATTTTCCGTACATCATATTATCAACCTTGTGGTTTTTTTTACATCGTATTATCATCCATAATAATATATACACATACTCTTCTCCATGCATATTCCTGGAAGCCAAGCAAACAAGAAGCCCACACTAGTTTTTCTTTTGGTAAATATGAGTGGAGAAGCGTACTCATAATGGTGGTGCGTTGTCAGCTTCATTTCCCCGCAGAGTTATCGACACAAGGTTCTTTCTCTCGAAATAATACCAGCATGCAAGGTAGCCTCTCGCCACGAAGTTTGTTCACTTTGACTGCACACAGCTTTTCACTCCTGTAACTCGGAGTGAGGTAATGATGAGGATATTGATGAGGGATATTTGTGATGCGTTTTTATACGTTTAGACCATAACGTGCGTTTTCGGGAGACGACGACGTAATTAAGAGTGTTTAGCGTAGGTAGTGCGCAGTAAATTATCTGTTACCACAATAGGTACGCAGATTTTTGAGAGCAGTGGGCAGATTCACGGAGGTATCCAAATTTTTACCAACAATTAGGCAAGGAATATTCAGTTTAGAGTTTGTATACTCTGCAGTTATTGGACTATTATCAAAATGAGACTCGAGTAAATCTAATGCATACTCCAGTTCACCAGGAAAAATGTGAAATGTCATAGATAAACTTGTGACACAACAATGCCACCTCATCAGTCGGAAACTCGCACACCTGTTGCCTACAACAAAAGATTTTCGGGTTTCCTCACGAGAAGAAAACTTCATATTAGCGTTTCCCTTACGGCGACGCGACATCACAAGTCGGCAAAACAACGAACACCAAATTGTTCAAGCTAATGAGATGCGTGTGGTCCTCAACGACGTAGTCTACCTAGCCCAGTTGTCTATATTCACTCTCCCTTTCGGCCTGCGACTCGCAGGCTGCGAGTTATGGTTTTTATGCGAGGCGAAACAGGCCTAACTCTTCAATGGATAACGGCATTATCTTGCCGTTGCACTTGTATCATATTCTCCTCCAAACCGCTCGAAAACAGAGAATAATCAGTTCGTTGACTGACTCTCGGACTGGGTTTCTCTCGGAATCATTACGTAGCAATGAGGGGGAAGGAAGCTACAAACAGTTATTCCTATAAACCAATCCCATTTCCAGTGGTTAAGTGACACAATGGAGAGTGTACATTTGAAATATCGACATCGATATAGCTTCCCGTTGTCAAAACTCGGAATCCAATTATGACTCTGTGTGAGGTATGGTATATTGCCAATTTAATGAAACGGCCTTCCACACGAGCTCTCCTCAGCACTCGTTTCTAGCGAAGAGGCACTTAACGTTTAACGTTTGTGCAGGATCAAATTTAATCGCCTCTCTCACTTGTGTTTCGCTGTTTTTCTCGTGTGTCTCGTTCTTCTACGACTTGCCCAAAAAAAAACTGCCGACGGTCACACCACATAATGAATGAGTAAAAGAGTCAGCTCAACTTACTTCAATCGAACCGAAACGGAGACTCAGTTTGCAGGAGATAATGAAAATGATTTTACACTTGATTCGACTGCGATGCCTCTTCACTGCAGATGTCGAAGTAGGCATAAACTGGAAAACGGTGATGAGCTATGAAGTTGATTAAGTAGAGAGGATGTTTGTCGTCGCTTTCTTTGCTTCCTTGGGCAACAATTTCTCGTAATTTCATAAGGAAAGGTGCTTACACTCGATAATGATCTAGTTAAATCAAGCAGATTCTCATCGACTCCATACTCTTTGGCTGTGTTGCGACAGAGTTACTCAACGTTTGTTAATAGGACTTACGAGAAGAAAATCAGTAATTGTGTACCGACAAGATATTTTTCTTAGCAATTTCGCCCAAGTTCGTGCAACGAAAAGATGACACGGTATGAGTCGGCCCCGGAAGGTAAGCTTTTGAATTCAAATATAGGGTTTCGGGAAAGCAGCTTATTCAGCAGTAAAATTCGGATGATGATGCTAAACAAAGAATTGTAGTCGTAAAGACACATTTTCTCTGTCTCTCTTCCAGTACTTTGAAAATAATCTCTGGTTTATTCCTCAGCGTCGAGTGTTCACGTCTCCATTCTCACGTCCTTCTGCGAAATCGGCAAAATGGAAAGCCGAGGTTGATGGTCGCAATAAAAGGGATGTTGAGAAAATGGTGCTCTCGTCATTTCGCGAATTTGCGCATCCACACTCATCATCATCATTGTCAGCAGTTGAGAGTCTTCCAGTTGACAGTATCATGTTCCTCTCAGTCTCCAATGGACTGTGGAGAACGTTTTATAGCAAAAAAAAACTGTGAGTTGAGGAAGGTGATGAAATTTAATTTCCTGAAATACACAGCTTCTTCCACTCTCCATAAGTAATGTACTATTCTCTCAGGCGATGTGTGAAAAGCGTCGATTTACGAGAGCTTTTCTTGCGCTGACGATGATTTCGGATTTCACATCACTCTGTACTCATCCTGCTTAAATGGGTGTGAGAAGGAGCGGCCCTTCATTCTTCGATTAATCCGCCATTAGGACTAAAACAGTCTACATCAACAACAACAAGCATTGCGACATTAAGGTGTGAGCATGAGATTTTCTATTATTGTAGTCATGCTAATAACATCCTGTGTTCCGCCTCCAGTTTCAATTCAGTCCATTCGTTGTTTCACATTTAGAGGCTCAGTAAGAAGCTCCCAACTTGAGATGCAGAGGCAGACAAACTTCAGCATCCTCGCTACACGGGGAAAGAGGAGTCAGAGTGAAAGTCCCCTTTCCGTTTCACTTCGGAGTGAGCACACAATTCCCATTGATGGAGGTTCACAGAGTGAAAGAAAGTTGCCCGGAGGACATCAAAAATGGATGTTTGCAAAAGTTTTCAGTCGTTTTCCCCCCCACAGTAATGTTTTCTCTCTGAACACGTCGTTTCGATGAGAAACTTTGTGGAAGCCTACTTTCCCTTTATTCACACGTCGTGAAAACATGAATTTCTACCACGCTCTCCCATTATTCATCACTGTGTTCATTTCCTAATAATAATTCATCATTGTCCTTCTTTTGGTCGAGCACATTCGACTACTCCCATGTTCCCATCCTTACAGAAAGCATAAAATGTGTTCTCGACTGGGCGTGCCAGCAAAATTCACACAATTCCCATTCAATACAATTTTAAAAACTCGCTCATCGTCCCACTTGACAAGAAGCCACTTCACCAATATTTTGACTGGGAACAAGTGGCAATTATTATATTGACTAGGACGACATTTCCACAATCCATTTCTTCGTAAATTTTTCACAACATTGAAAAAGTTTGCATTTACATGAACTTCGTTCATCATTCCTATGATTTCCCTGTCAGTGTCCGCAAAAATAAAAGGAAAGAGCACTTTGGTGTGACCACCACTTTTTTTATGCCACTGCTTCCCCTTTTGGTGAGGAAAACTCTGTTTTGTGTGTTGATTTGATTGGTGCATGACTTTATGTCTACACTGGAAGCTCTCTGTAAAAATATAGCAATCCTCCGAATACTAGTGTACAAAACAAACAAAGTGTTTTTCTAACCACTCTCCTTCTCTCTAGAACACACATTATTCCTGGGAGTGTGTGCTAGGATTATAGACGAAGCATATGGCTATATGCTATAAGCTATATGCTACTCGTCTTTTTTATCATGTTAGTCATTCTCCTTTCAGTTCATATGGTTTGGAAAACTTAGGCGTCACACACACTCGTCGCTCGACAGTCAAACACGTCATCGTATGCTTGACTTCCCTGACAAGTTGGGATCACTTCTGCGTGTCATATATAATGCATGTACAGCCCAGTTTACCTGACACGCTGCCTTGTATTTTGTGGCAGATATTAAATAGTCACAAGCCACGCAAAACGGGAGGTTCGGAACATCACCGCTTGGATCACCACTTGTGCAACTGACACATGTTGGAAACATGAGTACCACAACTTTGACCTTCTGACCACCGATTTTTTTTCCTCTGAGTGACGAATTGCATCAAAAACTATTGGCGAATGCCGAATTAGAAATAAACAGGAAATACAGGGTATCATGGATGAAGACAGAAAGACAGCAGGACAACAGGAGTACCTAATTTGTACCGCTAATATGGAGACAAGAACGTCACAACTTGTGACTCACAAGCTCTCCGGAAAAATGAAGGAAGTAGCATTGAGCATACAATCCAGTGCCTTTCTCGCTTTCAAAAATTTACTAATTGGTGCAGAGGGTTTTATTATTTGTATTACATTCGTGGCTTATATTGTACAGCATAGTCTTTCTGTTAATGAATGATGCTCATGTGACTTTCGCTGAGGTAAAAAAATGTAACACCTGCCGGCATTATACTTTGGAATAGACACTCCCTCCTCACTCTCTTATGACACCTTCGTCGATGTCCCGCCTGCATATTTGCCACGGGAACGTTCTACTCTAATAATTTCCAAGAAAAAGTAATGACGAGAGGAGAGAGACTCCTGAACTTGGGAGAAAACTTGGTCGTCGTTTCTTCTTGTTAGATGCATGTTATTATATACGTAGTTAGTTTGTTATGTATGTGCCGTATTTTGTACTTTGGTGAATCCCCTGAAAATTTTGCATTCGTAAAAATAGCTCAGCTCATGGGTGTCAGATGGTGCACGCAATTTGATCTTACTCTCTCCTGTGATGCATAAAGATCAAGTCTCGTCAGAAGCTAAAATTTTTGACTCAGATTGAGGTGTGCCCAATTTGAGCCAATTTAATTGTGACACTTCCGACAGCATAAGTATTTTATCAATATTCACAGCAACTTGTTGACCATAAGAATCTAAAAATAGCAGGTTTGTCGAATTGACGACTACGTAGAGAAACGGCCGTAATCCAGACGCTCGTTAACTTTTGGTTACCACTGGTATGTAAGGAAACAACCGAGTTGCCAGGTAAGGACTAACAGCTAGCCCTAAAAAGATCGTGGACACTCAATGAGCAAATACTAACATTTATGTTTCATTGCCCTCAAGATTTTCCGAATTGTTTGAGTTTGAATAATTTTTTCATAAAGTGCAACGTTGTTTTTTTTTGTAAAATCCACCCGCCATCCTTGAACAACATAAATTCTCTGTAGGAAGTAAGTGAGTATTGTACATGAAGGGTCTTGGCCGGAAATTGAAATGCAAACATGTAGACCGCAGCAAGTTGTACGTATAACATAAATAGTCGCAGTTTTCTTCGGTTGTAAGAGATACATTGAGATAAAATCTGTCACTCATATAAAAAATTGACTACGTATACGTATACTGTCACATTGAGATTCACTCGGGGGAATCGGAGAGATTGTGAGAGAGCAACATACCACGCACGTCATTTTATACTATTCTGGCCCCCTCTTTTGAACACACAGTCATGAACTTTGCGTACAGGTTCGCTGGTTGAGCGTGTGTCAGTGAAAGCAGGGGGGATTGACGCACATGAGGAACTGGGAGGAAATATTAATATGCATGACCCTCGGAAACACGCGCCTCTACAAAAAACGGCACACCGTTCCAAACGATTTCATTCAACGTAATAGACAACAGTGCACTTTGGGGAATTCGCGTGACGCTTTACCGAAAACAAACGGCGGAGGCAACACAAGCTGTGGGAATGGAGAGATGAGATGCGGAAAATGTTCCACTTTGTTCAACATATTCTCAGGTTTCCCTCCCACATTCCTGCAACATTTCCTCGCCATTTTTACTGACGAAGTCAAATGGATTCATAGGAAGTAGAGAGAAAGTTTGCATATTTTGTTTAAAAAGTTTATATTTTCTCTTTCCGCCGAGAGACTCTCCGTTCACAAAACTAGCAAACCAATTGCGTTCCCAACATAAAACCACACACGGAAATGAAATCAGTTGAGTCCGACTCCCAAACTAAGTAATACAGGTGACGTGTGCTTCACTCGCCGCTTCTCTCGGAACTACTTTGCTTATCTTTTGACTCTGTTCTCTATGCATATTACATGTTCTCAACATGTGTGCGCACTCGAGAACCTGTTCGCCTTTCTGAGATTTGGGAGTGAGGAAAAACGAGAGAAAACTTTTCTCCTGCTCACGAATGCGAAAAAGGAAATCGGACAAAGAATATAGACAGTAAAATAAATTTAAAAAGACGGTAAATGAAGAATTATGTTCATCAGACGGGAGAGAAATGTGTGATTATATTTGAATGCGCAATATTGAAGGAAAGTTGGCATAATTATTTTCCTCGTTCATTCACAACGAACAAATAGCCTCTCTCTCTCAATGATGACGTTCATTCAATCTCTTTCCATTCACCCTGACGAACTCTTTGGGGATGATGAACTTTATGCATAGATTTTTCTAGCTAAAACTCGACACAACATGCATTATGCATAATCCAACGAAATCTGTTTTCTCAAACTTTTCCAACTTGCGGGAAAGGGCTTGTAGTGATGCGTTCAAGGTATTTTTCAGAGGACTCACATCGAGAGTCTCAGAGTATATTTGTAGACGAGAAATGAAATCAGAAACTTGATACTTCCCGTCGATACCCTTGTGCCGGGCTTGAAGTGAACTCGATATAGCTTCTTAATAAAAAACGATTAACTTTTCCAAACCGAAACGAGAGCGAGTTGTATTTTATTCAGAAGGCCAGTATGTTTGCCTAGGCAACAAAATCAGTTTCCCTCGAAAATTTTCAGACTCACAACTTGTGCGGGTAGAAAAAGTGCATACATTTGACCAAGTTTGTACAGCTTTTGGATCAGTGATGATCATCTCTCTTGTTTGCTTTTTTCCATACCTCCACAACCTTGAGAAGGGCTTCTTTTATCATCAAAATGGTTGAAACGGTTTGAAAGTGCAATCCATCTGAGACGACCACACCAGAAAAAAGGTAATCTGAGGAGACGAAGGATGCTTTACGAAAGAAAAATCAATTTCTTCCTCTCTCTGTCGAACGGTACAAAGAAAGTGGATATAGAGAGGAGGAAGAATTTGTATAAATGTTTGGTATGAAGCAAACGCTCAAGATGATATGATCTTAAGTGAAAGTCCTAATAAAAAAGTACTTTAAGAAAAAAAAACGTCTCCACACGACGACGACGTGTTGCCACAAAAGTGGGATAATGTGAGTGGTGTGTATGTGAAATGAAGCGAGAACGGTAGGAAGTAATGAGCACTTCATTTTATTATTCAAAAAGGAGAGGAAGACGGTAATATTGCGTGACTGTGTGTCGAACCAACGAGCTCAACTCGTTGTTGATGTTGTAATAATTGTGTGTTCTCTCTCGGGAGGGAATTTCCTTCCCGAAACCTGCATTTGAGTTGCGGTGTTTAGTGGAAATCCCGTTTCCCCTCCACTCACTCACCGAGAGACGACAACAGCAAACAGAGTGGAAACATGCTAATTTGACTTGATCATGCTTGAGATCATGGATGTATCATTGACCCAATTATGGCAATGTGTGCCTTTCTCCACTTCTCCTTCCACCACGTCAACCCCCTGATCACCAATTTTTTTGAACATATTACTTACTAATACTAGTGGCGAGTCTCGTGTTTCTGACTTTCGTAGTAAGGGCCACTTGTCAAAGAGTACAAATCTGAGCATGGAAAAGGTTACGGAATTTACCTGCATTCCAATGACAAAGACTTGTTGATTTTTTCTCTTCCTCCTTGTCCACGCGAACAATAAGAAGAATGATATTGTATAATGTTGTGTCACACTCACAATGTCCACTCAAAAATCCACAGAGTAAAAGGGCGAACCACTTTGGCCAAGGAACTTTGTACAAAACTCGTGGAGTGAAGCAACGACCACTTCCTGACACAGAAAAATGTTCGCAAAGTAAATGTCTGTGGAATCATCACGCTCCACACATTTTTTTTTGCGGGGATACCAGAGAGAGAGTGTTGGTTGGTGTGCTTCTTCCTCCAACTCAACTTCACAACTACTTCGAGTCTGGAGCAAGAGCTGTGTGGAAATGTGCAACAGGCATTTGGATCCAAGCTCCTTTAAATCCACTCGCAAACACGAGAGCATTGCAAAGGAGACTCATATCTCCTACGATCATCATCGTTCACATTCGTATGGCATCAGAATGAGAGAGAAAGGGTAAAAAAAGCTGGCAGATTTTTTTCCCTGTTTCTTTCCAGTTGTACAAGTGGAGGAGAGTCCCTCTCATGAAGCCATACATTTGAAGAAGAACATTGTGGCGAAAAACTGCTGGAGAACAGATATGACAGCGTTCCACACAAAAAGGAATATCATGCCATTGCCGTCGGTGGTAAATGGGGCCAGAAAAGTATATCTGCTGGCATGCTAGAGACGACTTGAACATTCCCCACTTGTTTCTCCTCGAAACATTCGAAACATCCTGGAAATGGGGCTCACACACAGCGAATACGTGTAGACAAGCCACATCCATCGAGGAGCAATGGAGCACAATAATATTTTCTGGCTCTTGCACCATCCACGTCTATTTGGGAGGCGGATGGGAAAAGATGAGGAGACAAAAGAGAATCGAAACTTGTAACTTCCTTCCTTCCATCTCTTTCTCCGTTGTCGGCGTGGTCGTCACGCAGTGATAAAATGTAACTAGGTTCGACACACACTGAGACAGAGTGACTCCCTTCTCGACGTGCGAGTCAATTGGAGACGTGCAGAGCGAGTCGTTCGCGTACTTTTTTTCCATTTATGTACCACGGTGTACCGCTGAGCTGGTGAAATGCATTGTATCGCCTCATCTTTCTTTTTGAATTGTACTTATGACGCTAGCGGTAAAAGTGGATCATCTCAAAGCGAAGACTGCAACGACTTGGAATCGTGTACGACGGATTCATTGCATCGAAAGAAAGTCGCAAGGATTCCACCAAAGTGACTTGGCTCTCTGCTACCACTCGCTTCCCTGAGTTTTAGTCTTTCTTCAGCAGACTGCGAGGACTTCAGTGATGTGAGGAATTTGAGGAACTTTGTCGCTCCAGAGGTCCCGACATGTCATGAACTCTCTCTCTCTCTCTGGATGTCGTCTCCAACACGCCTTGATGAAAGTGTATTGAGCGAGACAAAGTGTGACAACATGGCAATCGAGTTGTGCAACGCGACTTGAGTGCATCACTTTTCATGAGTGGTTTCCATCTCGCAAGAAATGCAAGGAAGCAAAATATCACACAGCTACAAGTCTTTTTTTCCTTTATTTTTTTTTATAGCTACCATGTATTTGAAGCACTACAAAGTTCCACGTCGTTCTGCATGTCGTGTAAATTGTGATGTCAGAACACCGTTTTCACACAACATGTTTCTCATAACATTTTAGCAGGCTCGCCTAGTATCTCTCTGTATTCTCTGTATTCCATAGCGTTTTTTCTCATGTTTTTCAATTTTTTTCAGAACTTTAAATTTTGTTACGACTCCACACATTATCAGCCATTGTGGTGCTACACGCTTTCTTCGTCGACAACATTGTAACTGCAGGACGACCACCCTTAATTCCCGTTAATTCCTAATTATTATTTCTTATCATATTACCAGCACTTGTCACAATGCACTCTTTCCCTTCTGCTTGCTGCGCACACATCGCTTTACCTGTAACGTATAAGTTTCTCTTCCTCTGGATAAACTAGTAGGAGATGTCGTTGTGGAGTACAAGTGAACAACTTATATTGTGTGAATTCGTAGTTGTACCTTTACATCTACCTTAACCGTATATGGCCGTCGGAAAACAAACGGGCGTTTAGAGCTCTCCAAAGAAACTACGTAAAAATGCGTTTTTTTACCTCATCTTAACTACAGTAGTATCCGTGATTACAAACATATCCTTCTTATAGATGATAATCAGTAGAGTAATAATTATAATATATTATGATGATAATGTAATAATCTGGTATGCTGATTAACTAAAAGATATATTTTTGTGAAGACAAGTGTTGATTATAATTAATTGCGTGTATCAATTAGTTTCTACAGTACAATGACTACGGTTTGTAATAATCGTCAGAAAAATGGCTGTCACCTCGATCTCTCCTCGTTTATTACAAATTTTACATGAAAAAAAGAACTTGTTTCATCATGATTCCCTCCACGTGACAACAAATATTGAAGACATGTTCCAAGCAACAATATTATAACAACGTAACGTACACACACGTAGTCTGAAAACTTGAGTCATCGTCATCGATGATGAGAACTGATTCCTCGTCGGTAGAAACACACTTTGTTGATACATTTTCTCAGTGTTGCAACAATCATTTCGCTAATTTCAGTTGTGAACATGTTTTCCTCCTAATTATTTGAAAAGTACGTCAAATCTAAGAGTGACGTCAAATGTCCACTGTCGAATTGTTGAATGTCTACAAAAGTGGTGCACCATTGTATATCCATGTTAGCCTAGTTAAAACAGTACAGAAGAGTAGTTCCCTACGAGCTTATAAAATCGAAGACAATCGAACAATGGGAATCTGAACAATGTGATTCTCTGTCTTGTGTGGTTGAGCTGACAATTACTCGACAATTATTGGTACTTGTTCTTTAATTAGTGATTCAGCGTTATTACTATATTGCAGTGTCTCTTTGCAGACGAGTGACACGATCGTACATGTACGAGTTTTCGGTGTGTTCCATAATTGTACAAGGATAGTTTTAGTCTACTACTTGAGTGCACTTGCTCTGACCCGAAAACCCGCACAAGAAACGTGTGCGTGCGTTCAGACCAGAACAAAAAGTATGGCATTTTGCTAAAAAGGAAATGCGCGCACAAGCATGCCCTTTACTCTCACTATTGACGATACTGGCTACGCCCTACTTCAAATAAACACTAGCTCTCTGCATCTCTCCTAAAAAATAGCACTCTCTCTTCTCCACGTCTATATTGGGTAGTTTCTCTTTCTACAAATGTATCTGAAAACAAAAGGAGCTATTTACAGAAGTCGTTCCCGTTCCTATCAATATTGCATGTGTAATAATTATTGACGATTAGCGTAATAAGTGTATCCTTCTCATTTTCACTAGTTGACTACGTTGTGTATGATTTTCCTTTAGTTTCCGACGAACCGAAA
>JAHZMW010004059.1:0-11854 GCA_027743745.1 Alloscopus bannaensis
CTGCAGGGTCCAAGTGGGGCAGTGACGAGTTCAACGAGTAGAATTAAGAATTCCGTGGAGACTCTTGCGGACCTGTTGTTAAGTGGTTGTGGAGACGAGGAGGATGAGGATTTGCTAATCATCATTGATGAGAATGACACCGAATCCTTGCAGTCTGGACCACCTCCCTTGTCCACTCGAGGAGGTCGGGGTATTGAGAATGGAGTGTTCGACGATGTGGGGTCCTTAGTTGAGATTGAACCAGACTTGGGTGACCTTGACCAGGAAGAAGGGTACGAGAGCGATCGACCAATTGTACGAGCTTCCATGAGAAAACTCAGGCCTGTCAAACTCCTCCCAATGCCTTCAACATCGCATCACTCGAGTTGTAGTGTCAATGCCTTCACGACACCACCGCCTACACCGGTAACGCCAAGGGCGAGCTCACCGGTAGATCCTCACCTGGGACTCGGGACCACCCTGAATTCCCCCATTGGAAATAACATTGTTGTGGCAAGTTTAATTAACAATTTGAATTCAACCAGTTCTCCACAAAATTCTACGGCTGGAAATAATGGGAACGCAAATATACTGGAGAGCTCAACTCATCACAGAACAGTTTCAGCCAGTGCTAATTGTGCGACGGCTTCAACATCGTCGACAGTTAATAGTTCGTTTGTGCCAACTCTGGAAGTCATGCATGTCGCCAGCAGCGGTGGTGATGCGAGTTGTCGAAGTCATAGCAGAAATCAGTCAAATAGTTCACAAATTATTCAGTTTCATCAGAATCCGGTGACGCTCACAACGAATCCAGCGGGCTTCGTGGAGGTCAGCATTGGACCGAGTAGTGTACCCAATCAGGCTGGAGGAATCTTGGGAAGTAGTGGCAGCACTGGCAATGCATCAACGTCTTCAAATACGACGTAAGTTAATTTGTATTTAAGGTTGATAACAATGTCGGTCTGCTTGCACCGGAACATGAATGGTTTGAAAGCAGTTAAGATTTCCTAGAGTATTAAGATAGGTTTAAACTGAAATAGGTATGCGTCTTCCGTCTAATGTATTAGTTAGCGGATAGTTCTGCACGTCTGCATGTAATTATAGTAAAAAGCTATGATGACACGGAAATGGGTTAATGAATTAATTATGACAATGATTGCATACAACATGTTATAAGGGAAACTTTAAGAAACGATTGGCAAGAATAGACAGGAGGACAGTTCGAGTAGGCATTGATCCACATTTAACTATGAAAGGATTTGGTTACAGGTTTTTCTTAATTACGCAGATCTTTGTCATCCTTGACCGGTAAGCGACGTGCTGCACACTACGCATTTTTATAAGTACGCTTGGTCTGGTGCCTTGTGCGCGGATATTTAACGTTGTCAATTATAGACAGTATGCCATACTAAACCAGTAAATCGACATATCGCCACCATACCAATTTAATTGACTTTCCATCATATTGAATACTAGGGATTAAAAGGCAAAGTAAGAAATTTTGAAAAGAATGAATATTATTTGGATACATAAATATTTTTTTAAAAATATTATATACTGGTCAAGGTTTCAGCACACGCCAGAAGTATTACTTATGGAATATGCCGCACACAGTGAATAAAAATATATGTAATGCATTTAACAACTGTGAGCGCAGTTCAGAGGCGTGCAGGAGGTTTGATTTTTTATGGGTAATTATTTTCTCGTTTCGATCGTAAGCTCATCACATCTCATGTAAAAGTGTTTCCATAATCGGTAGTTATTACTACTGCATATAAGACGTCTCAATCTTGTATCCACCAGCTTATCAAATATTTATCCATAAGGGCAAGGCCAAACTATTTTGCACAAGATTTTTTTTAACCAGCAGTGACAACCTTGCGTTTATGCTTTCAGAAGCTGAGTTGAATTTCACACAATACCTTCAGACTAGACAGCTCGCTTGAAGAAGCACAGTGCAACAGTTCATATAAATAATTATCATTGAGCAAGAGTATTCATAATAGCATCTTCATTCTTACTTTCTTACTTACAACCACCACTCGAGTAATGATTAAGGGTTACCATTGTGAAAAGTCAGACCCATATCGACATAATACAAGTTTGCCATGCAAGGAGTAACTTCTCAAAAGCCAAGCTAGGAATTATGTAATTCTTTCAGTTACAATGTAAACCCTATTTCTTCGAATTGTGAAGAGAGAGATAGGACGACTAACCAAATTCTTTGGTTCAGTAAACGTAATCACGTAAATAAACCTTAAAACCTTTTCGACGAAAACATTCGATTTTATCTTGGTTTGTTTGTGGTTTGAAACCTGGAAAAGTATGTACACATATGCATGAACCGTGTGACCATTGGTATTTCATAGTGACTGCCTACTAAATTTCAGGTGTAGTATCCTCTCAAAGAATTTTCAGAGTTTCTTGGAATTACAGAAGCCAGTTTTGATGAAGGAAGAGCATGATGATGCTCGCTTAAATACTATTTATTACACACATCAACCTGGTAAACACATACTCCAGACCAACAACCCTGTAAATCATTCGACATTCACATACACAATGCACTATGTACAGCAGTCTTATTATTATGCATACAAAGGTAGCAAACAAAGTTTTACAATGCCACGAGAGAGAAAAAATGTTAGCAAAACTAGCTAAATCACTATACATCATTCGTAAAGAGTCTTAAATTAGCTGAAGGCTACAATCAACACGGCATGCATCGTATTCTTTGGGTAGCTCTTCCCAATAAGCTGTTTAGAGACTACTTACTGGCACAGGGAGTTTAGAGCAGTGTTTGGTTTGCAAAGAACAGGACCATTCCTTAACACACACGACACAACAATAATCTCGCCCAGGTATTCGTATAATGATCGTAATCAGAAGACAAGGCAAGATGAAATGTGCACAGAAGTGTATCGTGTTTTGCCCACGCCATCAGGGTGAGCATTGGAAGATGCTTGTCTTGGAAAAGGTATTTTCGTTGTTCATTCAATGACTAGCCCACAAAATGAGGATTGTGCATTTGTAACTAAAAAGTAAAAAAACGATACATACATACCTAACATACTTATATATATACCAAAGTGACAAGAGGATGAGAGGACAGGACAAACCGCATCGCGCATATCGAAGTCAAGGTTGTAGCGTGAATGATGATGTGATCGTTTTTTCTTGTATCTCTCTGAAAAGAATAAAGAATACAAAAACTTAATTCACTATCGCTCATGATTTCAACGTGTTTATGTGTGACTTTAGAAAATGTGTAAACTGTGCGCAAACATTATTGTGAAATGTGACTTTTCGCTACGAAACCTTTGAAGGCGAGAGCTTTATAAGATTGTGTTCTTTTTACAGATAAAAAGTGGAGAGTTTTTTGAAGATTTTGGAGATTATTTCGTGTATTTGAAAAATCATACAGTATGCGTGTTGTTTTCGTTGAAAGATTTCATTTTCATTGTTAAAATATCCGTAAACAAATTTGTCCCATTTGTTCTCTTTCGTTACACAGTCGAAAGAAAAGTGCAGGTCACCGTGATTTTTTTTGGACTTGAGCTTCACTTTTTAAAATGGTGGTATTGTGCAAGCCTCTGATTTTTTGCTGCACATGAACAAAGGCAAATATGTGTGTAAATATGAATTAAGGACATATGCAGCGTGCAAGAAATCCATTAGGTTTATTTGGCACTTTGCTCCGTTGAATGTGTTGTGTGGGTGTTGATCTTTGGGGATTGTGTGAAATGTGTGAAACGATTACAGAAACAGAGATCGCAGAGATATGAACAAAGATTTGCATGATAACTGTCCATTATCAGTGAGCATGATGAATGTCAATATCATTTTTCAAATTGAGTACGCCTTGATGTACATGGAGGAGCGAATCACGGAGATTGTGGAGCTCGCAAAGTATTTGGTAGCGTCTTCGATATGATGTTTCCAGTAAGTCGTGATCGTAAATGATAAATGGGTTCATTAGGTTGGAAAAGCATGAATGTATGCAATATTATGTGCATGTATTTGGATAAAATGGAAGATTATTATTATGCAATCAGTAACTATCAGTTGTAAAGGTATATTGAATCTGTTTCTATATTTGTTTAATTTGTACCTTTTATGAATTTTATGTGCAGGGGTGAAGCCCGTAACAATGGAACGTCAGACTCTTGTGGTAACCACACCTCGTCGACCTCCACCACACAACCTGATAACTCTAGAACGGCTACCGACAGCCCGGCAACTGGAGACGCGGCCAACACCGGAGGAGCACCTTCAGCTGGAAATTCCACTCCAAACGAAAGCAACGGCAATGGAGGTCGAACAAGACCTCGGGCTCCTCAAGCCCCCTCTCAATCGCAGCAGCGAAGGGCGCCTACCGTGCTTCGAGTGCCAAGTGGCCGATGGCCACACAGATTAAGCTCAGTTTTGGCAGTGGTTGGCTGCACCTTGGGTCTAAACAACATTTGCAGGTTTTCTCTCCTCTCGGTTCAGTACGGGGCGAACTTCATCCTGCAGTTCATTTTCTTGTCATTAGTGTTTGGAATTCCGTTGCTGACCTTTCACATGTCCATTGGGCAGTACTTATCCAGCGGAATAATTGACATGTGGAAAATTTCGCCGATCTTTCAGGTATGATTATTTTAACAAGCATTTTAAGAGGACATGCACAAGAACAGGGATTTATATTGTGCTTTACTCGTTTACAGGGAATCGGAGTGGGTTTGGTGATCTCTCAGGCGATGATAGGAATTTACACAACTGTTGGAGTGTCGTGGATATTCATTTATTTTCGTGATTCCTTTATAACGCGTCAGGATCAGTACCGCTGGGGAAAATGTGTTCGAGAGTTCGGAGGTAAATGTTACAAACGATATACCGCAGCGCTTGAAGACAATTACTTACTCATGAGATTAATTGATATTGTCCGTTTTTAATTTTGTAGACTGTGACCCACAGAACTCTGCGTACAACACTACGCTTCATATGTTCAACAAAACCGTGCCTGATTACTTCAAGTAAGATTTTGTAAACACTTTTTATGTTCTGTTTTTTTGTGATATTGTTGTTTGTAACGCATGTCCTTCTCAATGACCTCTACAGTGCCGTTGTGCTACAAAGAACGAGTCCAGAGTATCCAGAGTCAGCCTATGTTCCTAGCAGTCTCAAGTTCACCGTTGCCTTTAATCTGGCTGTTGTCTGGATGCTAGTCTTCGTGTCCTTGAGTAAAGGTAAGCACTTGCGTAATGGTTTATCATCGATGTGGCTTCACAAGGACTCATGAGCCATTTTCAAATACTGCGAAGGAAATTGGGTGTATGAAGCATAGTAATTGATTTTTAGCACCCGATTTGGGTGTGAAAAGTTATGGCTGATTTTATGAGCCCTTATATGGTAATGGTTTTCAGTTTTTCCCAGTCTAAGACTAGGTACTTTTGTTAGTTTGGTGACCGGGAGCTCCATCTCCGACTATTCTTAATCTTTAACAATGTAGTCTATAGAATTCTAGTGAAGTCGTGAGCTTATTATTCCAGCATATGCGAAAATGTCGATGAAATGATCTTTTCTTAACGCTTGTTTGCGCTTCTTATTACAGGACTGAAATCTTACGGCAAGGTGGTTCATGGATTCGTGTTAGCTCCAGTAGCAGCCTTGTTTGTGTTGGCTTTCAAAATGGTTGGATTGGTGCAAGCAGGTGGATCCATTTTTGGACAGACAAAGTGGTCCGATTTTTTCTTCTCCACTCAGGTATTCAGTGAAGCTCAGCAATTGAATATTAAATTGCAGTAAATCATCATCTCCCATCCCATAACTTGACAGATTGTGACCTGAATGCTTTTTTATCATTTTTCATATAGACTTGGGTAGCAGCAGCACGCGAAGCCTTCTTCACATGGGGACTACTTGGAGCTTGTGTCATGCAAATAACGGCACACAACAGACATTCGCATTCCTTGAAATCGGATTCACTCATTGTGATTATGGTCACAATGGTAGTGCTCATGCTAAGTGCTTTCATAGGAAATGCTTGCTATTCGGTTTTAACAGCTCCGAATGCGATAGCACCAAATAGCCAGTTTTCGTATGTTCCAAGTTCCTTTGGTAAGTACATATATACGAGGAATTACGGAAAGAATTTGAAACTCATGCATTTGTTATAAAGTACTCATGCCCTGAAACTTTTTTGTTGACCTTGTAGAAAGCCAAGCCACATATCGATTTCTAGAAACTACTGATTCCGAGGAATCAGTGACGGATATGTACGATCATCACCACGTGTCCTTCTTAATGGGAGTGCGGGTTATTAAACAAGGCTCAGATTTTCATCAGCGAAGTGGCTACCAAGTTTTAAGACTTGTAAGTTTTTTATTAGAACGTCATATTGGGTTACTAATTGCGAAACTGTGTGTAACACAATTATTTTCTTTGATTAAATAATGTTTATTATGCTTTTTAGGCAACCGAACTTTTTCCTGCGTCAATGGCTGTCTTGAGTCAGACGACGGGAATGTCATCGTTTTGGACAGTCCTTTTCTACTTTGCCTTTGTCCTTTTTGGGATAGCACAACAGGTACTGTTGTTGTATTATTTCATTGCGCCAATAATAGACTGTATTGTTGAAATGTCTAGAATAGAAATTGATTTTTGATTGATTTGATTTGTGTCTCGTAGATTGCCATCTGGCATTGTGTTATAAAGGGGATAATTGCAGCAAAAGGAAAAGTATTGAGATCGTGGGAGACAACGATCACGTTTTTTGTGTGCGGTCTTGGGTTTGTCCTTGGACTTCCTCTCTGCACGGAGACGGGAATTTTTATTGAATATTTTATGGACTATGCCATAGGCAGTGGATGGTGGATAATGGTGTTATACCTTCTGGAACTGATTGCTGTGTTCATTGTACGAGGAGCTCCGTATTGTGGGGAAAACATTGTGACGGTGCTCATTACTGGAAGGAGTAGGCTTAATGCTGTTTTAGCCCCGCTAATATCTTTCATTTGGAATGTGATTATGCCTGTGGCCATTCTGGTACGTGTACAGTTCATACATTTTTACACATTGAGTTTGCTCGTAAATGTATGAAACTTGATTTTCTACATGACTGGTTATAACTAATTGTTTGGTTTTGATTGCAGGTATTATCCATTGCCAGCTTTAAAAGTGGAAATATCAGAGAGTTGTACGACTGGAATCCGAAGCATGGGTATCGGTTCTGGCCCAGTTGGACAAGGGAAGTTGGGTCGTTAATTCAGCTTGTGCCAATTCTCGCAGTTCCTTTTGTAGCGATATTACAAAGCTGTCGATACCTCAGCAGCGGACCACCAGACTTATTTGATGTTAGTAATTTGATACAAATTTACGCAAATAACTGAATTTTTATCGGAGTCAACGTATTCAAACATTTGCGTTCTTTTCTGAATCACAGAGGATGCAGCAGTTGTACAGGCCAAATTCTCAAGGTATATTTGGAAATTCTCACTCGGGCTCTTTTCATGAAAATGGTGGCAACGATTCTAGTTCATCTCGTAACGGGAGCTCTTCACGAGGTCCGGAGGATCCTCCTCCAAAGTATACTCCACCACCTTCGTATTCTACAGCTACCGGTGCCAAGTAAGTCAATTAGCGCAGAACTTAAGAAATGCTCATATAAAAGTCACATAGATAATTGTATAACTTCTAATGTTTTTCGTTTTATGGCAAAAGAATTGCCAAGTTTCTCCGTAACAGCTTTAGAAGAAGCTTGAGACGTCTCTCGAGTCCTGGCGGCCCCTCTACCAGCACTTCGAGTCCAGACAACGTGCCTCCCCCACCCAACTACGCATCTGTCATTCTGGAAATTAATTCTCAGCGAGTTCACCAGTCTTCCTCCTGCTCACAGTCGACATCATCGGCGGCTAGAAACTTACTGAATCCAATAATGGTGCCTCCGCCCGCTTACGATGAGCGTACAATGTCTGAACCAAATGCTTACGCGGGCGTGAAATGTGTTGGCATGAACCCTGGGGAATTACTGGGTTCGAAGTTGTATCAAGTTCAGTTAAGTCAGACGCTAGGGCGCTCCCTTGGTGAAGGCTCGAAAGAAAGGGCTAGTTTGCGCCGCATCGCATCAGAAATCACATCTCGAGATATTGCAAGGATGCTACGAGCAAGTTTAAGACGTCGAAACAAGGACTCTCCTGAGGCTTCCACCTCTGCTGCCGCTGCAACCAGTGCGTCTGCCTACAGCACCAATTCGTCACCCGGGAATGGAGTGATTGTTAGAATACCAGCTTCGTCAAATATCGTGGACAGTTCAGGAACGCCCTGCGAGTACACTTTTGGACCAAACTCGATGGAAAAAGTGGAATGCGATTTGGAAATGTTGTATGGCTTTGGTCACCCTCCCGACTCGCAGCCACCGGTATTGGGAGCATCGTCGTCCGCTATGGCTGGTCATAGTCGACAAAGTTCCGCCTCATCCGCATTTGGTTTTAATTTTGGGTTTAATCGGGCGAGAAACCGGAATAGCAATGATTCTCAGCTTGCTCTAATCACGAGCGGAGTCTTTGACGACGTGAATGGCAACGGGTTGATAGGAGTTTTGGCCGATGGTGAAATGGAGATTGATCAATTCACTCACCTCAACTTACCAAGACGAGATAGTCTGAGTGTGTTGGACTTGGGACAACAGGGAAATGCTAATCCAACATTCCGAATTCACAATGCAAATATTACCAATCCTACATCATCATCATCACGCGAAGACAGGGTAGAGCAGCGTGCAGCGGATTCAGAAGCCTAAAGGAATTCATCCTTTTAATGAAGATACGGAGGATTACGTATTTTTGAAACACACAAACTGTTGCCTTCATATCATTGTATTCAGTTGATATAAAAAATATGTAGTTCAGTGCAAGACCTACATAATCTTAGGTACGTAAGATTTCTTAATAGCATTTACTAGACTGAGTTTAAAAAACAAATATTCAAAAGCAAAGACGTACATTTATCATTGGTTCAAACACAAGATTATAATAAAAAAGGTACTATACACATACATATATCGAATGAATATCGATGAAACATGTCATTCAAACGCAACTACGAGTCATTTTTAAACTGTTGTTGTCGTATATTCAATAGTACGTATAATTATATGTGACAGGAAAGCAGTGCTTTATTCCACATTTCTCCGGGTTCTGTGATATGAAATATCTCTAATTTGTAGTTATACTTTTAAGAATTTTTAGCGTAGGATGTCCTGCCAAGCAAGCGGTTTTAAACTATTAATGTCTAGTGTATAGAAACGTGAAATTCCTGAGGCTGCAAATGTTTGATAATGAAAAATGTAGGAAGCAGCAAACAAAGAGAAATCACACATTTTTACACATTATTGACAACTAAGCTAATTCTTGCTACATCTTATTATTATATTATTATAAATACCACTCTGTAAAGGATGAGATATACTGCAGCTAGCACAAGAAACAGTTATGTTATATTATCATACAACAATAATGTAGCATCTTGACATTATATTTCTGCCAAATTCATTGACCACAGCAGTTTACGAAGGTATTCAATATTTGTTATGTAGTTTAACCTTATTCCATAATTATGTGGTGCTTTCTGGAGCACACTGTTGGCAACTCTAAACGGCGACAGATGACTATGTACTTATAATGCTAATTCAATAAATACAAGACAATGTTTTGTTGGTTAGTTTGTACTTTTGTGTACATGTAGAATGAAATGATGCAGACGTCAACGACATTCGTTACCAGAAAAAAGTCAAATAAAGCGATGATAGCATTGAAAAAATATATTGAGTTAATTGCGCAGCCCTCTTTGCAAAGGACGTTAGCGGATAAGTGACCCGCAAAAAATATAACACAATCCATCTTTTTTGAAGAGACTAGTCTGTCAAACCAAGCCTTCCCTTACATTATGCGTGTATGTATGTGGGTACATATTTGTTAACTATAACGAAAGGAAGCAATGACAAGTTATTTTAAACAACACATATCCATTGAAAGACCACCATTGTAGTCCGATTTCATTTTACCGTGATTTAGCTCTGCTATTTTAGAAAGAGATTTGCTGAAGATTGTTCTGAAATACTAATTTTAACATTTGCTTCACAATTTACATAAAAATTTCAGGACCAGTGTAAATTTTCTCATTATTATTACTGCACTGCTGCCGTTATATACACGCACAATCCTTATCGATGATGAATACCGATCGTATGCGCAAGTCGTAATCTGATTTCAAAGTGAAAATTACGTTTGAAATAGGCGATAGGTGAAAGTTGCCGTTTCATGCGATGTAAAATTTATTAATGGTAATTGCGTACGATGGGCTACCCACAGCAAATTAAAGTTGTCATGGACATTCATGTTAATAGTTAGCAGAAGCTGTACACTCAACGTCTATTTCAAGTCACATTTCTTGTTCGCCATAAAATAATGATATAGACCTGCTTTGGTAGATGGCAGAAACAGAAACAATCTATCTGCAGTTTTGTTGGAAGCAGCAAGCCCCCTTATTACAAGTTTTCAAGGACACCAACACCACTGCGCTCAATTTCCAGAGTAGCTTCTTCAAATTTCCAACAATTTTCCGCGCAAAGGCAAGATGTCAAACCCACAAAAATCTGCTGTGGAGGGTGATACTGTTACGGATTCGAACTCGCCGGAGAAGGAAGTGAAATATGGAGGTATCACCAAATTGAGGAACTTTCTTGCTCCTCGACGACTAGAACTGGGGATGTGGGTGGCCCGAATCTTTGTCACAATCTTCACCGTACTCACCATCTTTCCAGTCCTCGGAAATGCCTACGCATTCTACCAAAGAACCTTGATTGCCAATGCCGCCACCTCTGCTCTCCGACTGCACCAACGACTTCCGAAACCGTACAGGATGACGAAGGAATTCTTTGCGTATTTCTTGCTCGAAGACTCCTGCCATCACCTCTTTTTCTCGGTCATGTTCCTGTACATGGGACCAGTCAGTTTTGCCCTCGTGCCAGTCTTCCTCTTTGCAACCCTCCATGTGGCGAGCTTCGCCCTCCAAATGTTGGAAATCGTTTATGGACCCGCTTGTCGACAACAGGGAGTAGGATCTTTATGCTTTGTTTGGACACTGAAGACCACTTGGATTCTCAAAATGGCTGCTTCCGCCGAAGCTTTTCTGATGGCGCTCGTGGTGTTGAATTGCTTCCGTGGAACGATGTCCATCATTGCACCCTTTGCCTATTACCGCTTTCTATCGCTGCGGTATGCCTCTCGGAGGAATCACTACACGAGATTGGTTTTCTACGAGACGCGGATTGTTATTGAGAAGTTCATCATGTCTGGCAAGTGTCCCAGGATGCTTGGAAATGTGCTGAGTTCGGCAATTGGACTCTTGAGTAAGCTCGCACCAAGCGTTCCATCCAAATAAACTAATCAAAGAAATTATTTTTCGATTACACTTTAGTCATATAACTGTTACACCGCATTATCTGTTGTATTTGCTATACGTAAAAATTCAATAAATCGTTCTTTTTAACATTGTACTTCTGGAGAATCTAAATTTTGCTTTGTGTGTCTATTTAAGTCTGCATTGGAATTTCTCAGCATGTCATTATTCGTAAAAGAAATTAAGGAATAAAGATTGAAAGTGTTTGTATAATTTAGTAGAAATTAGGTAGCATCCACGAATAGGACATCATATGTATATGTATGTAGTGTATCAAACATTTATGTTGACGCGTACTTTGTATCCTACGACGAACGCGATTCGTCGCCTGGAGGGTGGTGGATGTCTGGTGAGAGACGTCGTTTGGGCCTTGGTTGCTGTTGGAAGCTCCTGGGAGATGACGGCAGACATATGGGCTGCCGCGTCTCCTGGGAGG
>JAHZMW010004060.1:0-33786 GCA_027743745.1 Alloscopus bannaensis
GCTACTAGCATGTAGACAACGATTATGACAAGATTTTTGACTTTCGAACATCACAGCCTGAGTAATATGCATTTCAGTCTTCTCTGTAAACTAGGTTTGCAATCTTTTATTTTTTTTTGTCTCTCTCCTGCTTTGCTGATAACCTCGCAAAAATTTCAATGCATGATTTGTCGACAAGAAGAGGAAGAAGCCAATCAAGTTTTCCTTGTTTCGAATGAAATTGGACTGGGAGTAAGGCTCTCCTTCCCAATCTTCGCCCAACAAGTCAACGTCCTCTGCAGAAGTACACCAGTTTCGGATGATGGAGGACTATTTTATAATGCAAATAGAGAACCTCCTTTGTTGCCGAGTATGGCAGTGCTGCATTAATTAGGGTGAGGACGCGGAGAATTTTTTTAAGGAGTAAAAGCCAAGGTTGGTGTGCTCACGTGCAGAGTGACGCAGGAGCTCATTGTCATTCATATCTTTCCTGATTGAAAAGCTATATAATGTGGTACGAGGACGTGTTACAAATTTGTCCCACTGAGACACTGGAAGAATGAAGTGACATCAAACACGTCTCCCACTCCCTTCCTCTCTCCGGTAAACAATGCGAAATTCCTCGTACAACGAGCGAGCCGCTTTTCTCGCAGTCTTGTTGTGTGAGGACGTTCTCCATTCTTCCTGCTCAGCATTTATCGTTCCTTGTATCACACCAAATGAGAAGGGTAAACAATGCAAGTTCCTCCATGAAAGAAAAACTCGACATGTCGTCTTCCTCCTCCAAGGAAAGAGCTTTCCTTTTTCCCTCTTCTTCTGAAAAGCAGAGTAAGGAAGAGAAAGTATGTAAGCCAGTCATAAACATGCATAACTTGTGTGCTTGTGTCAGCTTTCTCTTTCTCTCTCCTCTTTCTCTCTCTCTCCATATACGCCCTCTTTACAACTACTGCATTGCTGCACTATAGATCCAATTTTTTTCTGGTTCTTTCTAACAAGTTCAGCGTAACCAGCAATAAAGCCGAATGTACACTGTGGCTGAACAAGAATGTTTATGCCACGTTTTGAAAGAAAACTTTTCATAAGAATACTCCACACAAACTATTCTCTCTCTCTGTCGAGGACGGGGAACGTGGATTGTTGTTCTTTTGCCAAAGTGTCTCGTGATGTAACATGAGTCCGCCAGTGAAAGTGAAGCGGAGAGCTCTCTACTCTTGTTACGTGGTGAAGCCAAGAGAAAGCTGATGCGAGATTACTTGATATGGATGTTTGTTGGTGAGTGAAAAAATGTACAAAATCCCTTTAAAACGAACTCTCTCCCTTCGGCATCTCACTCCCGTAAATATGTTCTCTCGACACAAAGTCTTCGTGTAAGCGATACAGTGTAATACTACTTACCTCGGCACACGTTGTACTGCCTCGAAAGCGAGTTCGTAATTTATTTTTCTCGGAACGTTCTCACGAGGAACACTGCCCCAGCAACACTTGAGTTTTAAAAGGTGACACCATAATTGGACAGCGTTGCTACTCGCAAATCTCCACTTGTTGCGAGCACCAGTTAGTTATTTATATTCAATTATTTTGTCTCCGGGTTTTCGTAATTTCATCGACTGATGCTCACCATAAATCACAATTATAACTCTCGTCTCACCTGCAAAGCGTCCCTAGTCATGGGACAAGGACACGCTATTTCCTCCGTCTGCACCTGTTATTCTTATCCCCGCTAGCCATTCTCTTATTTCTCCCTGTTGGGGAAATCATGTTCTCCGAAAAGAATGTAGGAGAAGGATACACAGGAGAAAGCTATAATTTCATATGTTTCCCAGCCTCTAAGTAGCTCGACACATGCCTCCTTGTCTATAAGTAACGGAGACCTCCTTCATTTCATGAATACAACACCGAGACGTAAACGTGATACTTCCGTGGCTGCACTCAATTTCAGGGGGAAACCTGATCCATATAATTATCATATTTTGGAGAAGACACGTCGCTTTCACTCAGTCAGACATGGGTGCACACAAACAGATTGTACGAGAGGACACGGGAGTCTTGCAGACAAAAAAACCTCCTTTTACCATGACACAAACACAGAGAAACTTGAAGCAATTACATTGGTTGACTTGTAACGCGTTCTCTTTGTGGAAAGCATATTATGCACCTCAGTTTTTGGATGGTATTCATCAATCTTTTTTTGTTTGCATGCAACACAGCCATATTGTGCTTTGGAGAAAGTACATTTTGTTGCATTGTTATGCGTGAAAAACAGTATTGTTTCTCTCCGGCTTTTTTCTGCACCAGAGGTCACACTCTTGGAGCACAGACGGGGAGTTGTGCTTCACAAGTGAAATGGTAATGCACACATAAATATACATTTGGTAATAATAATAACAATGCTAAAGTCCTTTTCCCTTTCACCACAGCAAAAATCTCATTTTTGTTCGTAAGCACAAAACTCTCTCCTTTCACTGACTTTGTAGACGCTCTCGTTTTGTCCTGTGTGACAATAAGTCAACCTTTTTCATGAGGAAAAAAAAGTAGAAGAAAGAGGAGAAAGAATCGTTTTTTTGCAACACAAGAAAGTGTTCTTTCACCATTTTGTTTGTTGTAAAAGCCCCCTCCTTCCTCATGTAGACATGGCTGCGTACCGTGTTTTTTGTGCGAAGAAACACTTCAAAACCATGACGTAGGCCTAATGTGTTCCTCCAGTTTCCTCTTGTGTAATACTGTCGCATAAAGGCAACCTGGCGGTTGGTGTTTACACACAGAGATTTATAAGTTTCCCAGGTAGAGGAACTTTCTTGTGATCAAGTAGCTCACCAGATGTGGTCTCGCCCGAAATTGGTGGCACACACAACCTGAGAAGGAACACACAACGTGCGGATTCCCTCCGTGTGGCCTGCCACTGAAACAAAGTGGGCGAGAAATTTTAGCTTGACGCGATGGAGAAAGCTAACTCCTACTTTGAATGCGAGTCGCACAGTCTCTCTCTCTCTCTTTGGTTGCATGTGGTGCCATATTTTGATTACATGTTATTGCATATAAAACCGCGTCAATAGGAGCAACGCCACTTACAGTGTCTGTAGCTCTTTTGAACTCCCAAGAGTGAGGCACATTCCTGTACGAGATTCGAACCCGTAAAGATTATAATCTAACGCGAAGAGAGGAACTGAGGTTTTGACACATTTTCAACTTAAGGCAAACACGGCACAATTTGACGTTCCTGCTTTCCATAAGTATTCCAGAGTTACTCACGCCTGTCACATTGCACATCAGAGGCCTCGGCGAACAAAGACACTCGAGACTCGCAGATACGGTTTTTTATCGAGCTTCTTGTTTATTCCTGTCCTGCTCCTGATTTGCACTGGTAGTTCTAAAGAAAATCTGGTTCATACTTTCACTGCTCCTTATAATTTGGTGAAAGCAGATTGGCACAGAAAGGAATGACTGCAATACGGAAAGTTTTGCAAAAAAATAACCACCGCCAGATTTGCAAAACAGAGCGACCAGAAAGTGTTTAGGTTTACGGGTGAATGCCAACGAACTTTTAACTTTGTGGCTTTCTCAATAATTAATTACAAAAGTCACCCAAACGTTGACGCTGCCCGTTCGACGAGGCTCATGTCATTTGTGGTTTGCAAAGTGTAACTTCCAGCAACGAAGGACAAGCGGAGGAACAAAGTTTGTCCATTTCGCAGACCGGCCAGCGTGATTCGTTAATTGGTTCATTTTTTGTACAAGGCGCGCTCCCTGATTACTCTCACAAACAGAATTGGACAAGTCGTTTGCTCATTAATTGCTTTCCTCGTTGATCATAAACTTTTCATTCTCTTTCACTTTCTCTCGCACAGAGACACGCGATGGATTAGCTGTGCCATATGAGAAGAGGTCACTTCATCGGAACAGATTTTCATTTGAAGTTTCCACATATTATTTATATTTTTGTTTAGGTCGTGGAAGCCAGAGTGAACCATTTCCTCTTCTGTCTTTGTCTAAACGAAATCATTGATTTTGCTACAAATGGATGGAGAACGAACGCAGGCTTCTCTAATAGACTTGAGGACCCACGAAACAAATCTACTTTTCACAAACTGCTCTTTAGATATAAAAATACGCAGATGATCGTTTGGTAGTGCGGAGTGGAAATCAAATTGGACAGTTGTTGTGTGTGGTCGTTGGAGAATTGCCATTTGTGACGCTTAACAAAATGAAAACTTTTTAGTCGCCAGACAACCCGCTCGTTTCCTCCCTCAGTAATATCCCTCTCCATTTCCCTCGCAAACGGTAAAAGTGTGGAGCGTAAGTGGGAGGAAGAGTTTTTACTAGGACTTTCACCAGCGTTTGTGATATCTTCAAGAATGCGAACCCACTGACGACTTAAAAAAAGAAGTAGCTTGAATCGCTCAAATGCTGAATTCATTTTTGTCCTTCTGCTGACTCAAATTTTATTTGCCGTGCTGCACATTCTTTGGTCGAATGAACATAATAATTTTGCAGGGTGGATGTACGGCTTTGCCGCTACACCAAAAGTAAATATTTGCAACCGCCCATTACAAGTTGAGAGACCCTGACTCCGAACTCAGTCTTTGAGAGCTGCTCACAAGTTGTGTGTCGTTTTCTAGTTTTTGGAAGAAGAAAGCGTCAAGTCGGCATCCTGCGAGACAAAGTCTCTCGGCGAGAGAGTGCAGTTGATTTGTTACTCAAATTATCAAACTGACATGGAGAGTTGACTGAGTGCGCCTTTTCATTTCCTTATTTTTCTTGTTTAATTTGCTTTCTTAATTAGGCAGAAACTACAAAGCAGACTTGGCAAATTTCCTACCCGGCCCCGTTCCAAAGTGGGAAAAACTGGGGAATATGGGTACAATCAAATACGAATCAACTAATTAGATGTTCTTTGTATAAAAACTAACCAATATTACAAGTCACTTTCATATGCAATTTCCCGTTTCTTCCACTTTGAAATTGATTTTTCCGAATATTTAAAAAAAACGGAAAAATTGGTACTCATTTTTTCCACCATCATGTCTTGTACAAAAAGTTATCACGCTCATTTCTGTAGTGGAACAATAAAAAGTCAATACACATTGTAGACTGTAGTAGTTTGCCGACAACACAATATTCTCAGGCTCTTCGTAGGAAACATGTTGTTTGTCAGTAAACTTTCCAGTAACAGCCAACTCAACGACTTTTGTGAATAACTCACGCTTCTCTGCACTCAGGATTATGTTTGATCAACTTGACTGCGTTTGCATTCATAGTGGGCGATTACGGCGGAAAATACTCACCAAAACTAAAAGCCAATTTTCCGTCGGAATGGGTTTTTTCGGCCATGTTACAAAAACGACTCGTACGTCGATTCATCTCGCCGTAAAATTACAATAACCAACAGAATGGGAAACAATCGAAGGATCAGAAAGAGGTGTTTCATAACCGTTTCATAACTTCCCTTTTTACTGTCAACAATTCCGTTTCACCACTCTGTGAGTTCCGAGCTCGATGCTGGGAACCAAACGGGCCTGTACGTTGGTCGTATTATTTATATTGCTACAATAAAAAAAATTTTGACAGACTTGAATGAAATAACCACCACTACCTTCACAGCATCGGCCATGTTGGGGTGTCGCTGGAAGGGTTTACGCGGATTTACGAGTAAAATCAGAGAGAGTTCATAAAAAGAAAGTGACTCGCATTCACGACGCACACCCCAACTTTCCTGAAATTAACAAGCTGCTGCTCCAACCAGTTTATCTTCCAAACCAATCATGTTACTTTCACTGACTCAAAGCATTTCCTGCTCGTCTCAGCTCAAAGTAACTCAAGTCAAATGATACTTCTCAGTTGACCCATAAAACGCCACAATTTCAGGTGAAACATATCTTCTCCCGGCGTCAAGTTGTGGGTGACATTCGTCTCCATTATTTATCCGCGTTTGGAGTAAAAGGGTGACACATTTTGAAAGCGAAAGAGCAGTGGACACGCCAACCTGTTTCTATCCTCAGAGGAGCTTAATCTTTTAATGTGTGCCATGCCTAAAACTGTTTACCGACTCAAATGTGAAATTGTTTGCGAAAGCACTTCTCCCTTCCTAAAAAGCTTTTCGCTCGACTTGAGCGGAAGTGTACACGTTCTGGGAGTTTCCCGCTGAAGAAGTCAACTTTATTTTTAAAAGGCAAACTATTACCAACAATACTGGCGGAGTGAGGGAAACTTTTCTAATTTAAAACATTCTTCCTGAATTCGGCACACCTACATCCTGCTCCGCTTCCATTTTGCAAGTGAACTGTGTGTGACATCAAGTCAGCAGAGAGGATTTTTCCTCATTTTTGACCTCAAAAGAATTCAAGACATTTCCTTTTGTGACTCTAGCAACCTTTCTCTATAGCTGAACATACAAGCGGGTGTGGCGTCGTTCGAAAAATGGCTTATATGAACGAGTGCAATGTCGTAGACACAACCGTTTCAATTTGAGGAAGAGCAGCAGATGTAATCTTTACATTTATTATGCACTTTTGTCAAGGAAATAATTTTAAATCATGTTCTAGTTGTTGTATAACATAACAGAATCTATTCCAGATCAACTGATGCGACAAACAAAAATGAGGTCGGTTTGTTCATTACAACAAAAAATCCATCAATAAAAGCCAATAACATGTATTTATAATGGAAACCGAAACAATTTCCTTCCAGCTGGATTTTTTCTCCGCCACCATCTCTTCTTCGAATACAGCAGAAAGGGATTTTCATGAGAAAGGCGCAGTTTGTTTCTTTTCGAAGGACGGTAGCAGAAAAGAGAGACGGAGGAAAATGATAGGAATTTTTATCCAATGTTAGATCGAGCTGCGTATTCCTTTTTTACAGCCTTCCTACTGTCATAGCGAAACGATATAATCAACAAGTTTTTTTTTTAAAAAAAGCGTGTCACACAAGAGATAGAATGCGATCCTTTATTTGAAGGATGTAACCGTAAAAATGCAGCATGTGACAGCGTTTAGCCACATTCTCCGTGTTGGATTAAATGGTTATACGATCATCATCAATCACTGTTACATTGTTCACGGGACAACTACGGAATACGCTCATTCATAAATAATCATGAGGAGTGACAGTTCACTCAGCTTTTTATTAAGGTCAAGTTAACAAACAAGACGGGAAGGAGATGCTGCTGAATTTACGTGAAATTTTGTGTTAATATCCATTGTAACCAGGATGCAGGTGCAATATGCAATCGAAAATAGTTAAAGACGAGAGCGTGTTCAAAATTGTCAAATGTGAAGTAAAAGTACGGCAGCGTAGATCAAATGAAACGTCTTTATGGTATTCCACTAGAAAAATATTGAATTTGTCTAGTCACTTGCAATTACATCAGCTCCAAATATAAGTCCATCTCCGCTCTGTTCCCTGTAATCTTCTGCCAAAACCCATTTTTATGATTGCCTTGAAAATGACAACTGAAAAAATAATACTCGGGCTTCTCGTCCCACATGCCGACCTCTCTCGAAGACACAAACACTTACGCGACGTGTCATAGTTTAAAGCTCATAATAATTCATCTTGTGACTGTCTCCTTTTTGAGGTGGGGGCTCACAGTGAATTCCCAACAAGAATGGGAAAATATTGACTTACCGTCCATTTGTGATCCCATGTGTGGGAGAGCACTGTGTTTTGTCACAAAGGAGACTTTATCCCTTGCCTTTTCAGAGAGAAAGAGAATGTGTGGCTCTGTACTTTTAAATGGAGCAATGGACCTCACTTTCTCTCTCGACCGTCATATGTATGTATATCCTTGTACGTGTGACTTTTGTGTATCATCCAATTTTTGAGAGTGGTTCAAACACAAACTCTCCATTGTCATCATCAGAGGACAAAGGGGAAAAGATAAAAATAAAATTTTAAGATGGCAGCCTGGATGAGCTCACGGACAGAAAACAACTTTCATCAAATTTACAAAAACTTTAAGTAGTTGCGAGCCTTTCCACACTCCCCTTTGTCGAGGACACCACTCACATTACTCCATTTACACACTGGTTTAGCAACGGAGAAAGGAAGCCCACGGGTTCTCTCAGTGTGCCGTAGGAATACGCTGCTTTCTCTCACTCAACTCCAAACTTTTTCTACAACTGTTGGTGAACCACTCCACACTCGACTCTGGCCTACTTCCGTGTTTGCAGATAGTCTTCTCGAAAAGCTCCTCACTCTCTCACGCTCTGAATCATTGATTGGAGAGAAGGAGTATTTAAAAAGTAATGTCGTGTGTTGGACACACCAACACATTTATATTTCTCTCATAAAAGCTAAAATGCAATGCAACCAAATAGTAAAGGTAAAAGTATTGGATGAAGGAGGCCCCTGCTCGGAACTTTGTTTTGATGATAAAGACTCAATCAAATATTTATTTCAATGATCTTGTGTCTCGCGGAAAGAGTTGAAAACTTTCCCCTTATTTCACGGAATATTTGAACGGTGTATTTATTGATTGATTTCCTTGTCGATTTCGCGGATTCCAAGATACTCGTAATGCTTTCAAGAAAAAAGTGGAGGGCGTCGCTCCCACCGTTATTTGACTGCAGCTGTAGCGAACTAGTATTAAAGAATACATGAATTTTAATGAATGGTGTAACACACCACTCCATTCGAAAGGACCAACTTTGTTGAGATGAAGAAACTGGGGAACTCATAATTATGACGTGTTTACACACGGAAACCTACTCAATTATGAATTGAGAGGGATTGACTACACAAAGTTTATTTTGGGATGAAAGCCTTAAACTTTTCCTTTGCACAAGTGGACGCATCTGATCATGGAGCCGCTGTGGGGAAAGTGGAAGCAAAAACTGAGTGCTCCCGTTTTCAGTAAAGAATCTTTGAAATCTTTGAATCCATCCAAACTTGTGGAAGAGATGAGGCCAGCGAGGCAGACCGACTGTGTGCGTAATGTGTAATGTACTTGAAACATGGAGGAGTCTGCTTATTAGTAAATTCTTTTGGATTTCACTTCACCTCCCCTTTCAAGTTGGGCTTCTACTCTGAAGAGTACAAAGTTGTTGTTTGAGTCCAAAACTCTTGCCGATCCTTCCCACAGTTTTGCCCAGAGCTCGTCGACTTTAACTATGTGCTCGTCTCAACATTTTTTTTGGAGTGGAACTCGATATATGTGCTATTTAGAAGACAAGGCAGCCTGTTTCGTATTTTACACCTTTAATAAAAATAATTTCTGGAGGAACATCTCCCTCCTGCTCCATTCCACAGATTCGCGTATAAAATTCCTCTTTTCCAATGGAAGCGAAGAAGAATACTTACCTTTAAGATTAGTGCGATGTTTAAAATTGGAAATATCCAGTGTCTATTCGTTGGATTTCCGTGATTTTTTTATCTTTCTGCTCACCCCTAAAATCAGAGAATTTTAGACGCAAACCCTAAGGAACAAATTAAGCTCACCGTTTTTCCTTCCAGCTTTGCGACACAGAATAGAGAGAAGAAACACTTAATGTCGTCCATGATGTCGTGAGAGAACAAAAGTTTAAATCGGGTTCCCTTTCTCATAAGGATTTGCGAAAAATTTATGAGCGTATGAGCAAATGCAGCACAACGGATTTTTGGAGACTGACAACGAAATCTTAGCGAAAGGAAGAAAGCAAGGGAGTGAAAGATTTTGAGAACACTAACAAAATCCAACTTTTTTTGTAATAACTGCACACAGCGTCATATTTATACCGTTTTTTTGACGACGCGGCTTACGGAGCGGCGGTCGGCGAAAAAAAATTACCTTGATTTTCGTTTCAAACATTTTTCCATAAAAACGTTTGCTAACATTGTTGAGCTTGAGGAGCAATTTCATTGCGTGAGCACGGTTAAACATAATAAATTCATGTTTGTAAAAAACAATATTCGTAAACCAGCCTTTTCTTTTATAAGACGCATCTGCTATGTTCGACAGCACGTTTGACTTACAGAAACTACATTTTTTGTAACACGAGATTTTCAGACGAATCTGTTATTTAACCAATCTGCAACGTACTTGTAAGCAGATAAGCAACCCAAGTACTGACTCCGTTTGTCTTAACCACTCATCATGACCTTGCGTACTGCACACAAACTAAAAAAGTTTAAAAAAATCGAGTTACTAGTTAGCTGGGTGAGCAATAGGGACGCCCAAGACTTCGAGACAAATTGGAGGAAAATTTGCTCATGTGAGCAATTCAATCATACACAATATTTGCTTCACATTTTTCCAACGTTTTTGTATTCACGCCACACCGAGTCTCAACTGTACATCCAAACGATTTGCTTTTGTCAACTGTACACTCCCAAATTATGCACTTATTAGTAGTCAATATTTACTTAAACGTATAATATGCAAACATACCAAGTTTTTTTTAGCTGGGATGTCATCCAATTTCTACTTGTAAGACTAACAGAGGTCGGAAATTGCGAGATGCAGAGTGTACCAACCCTGTTCCTCTGTCAAAACAACGATGAGACTACAAGGCTTCTATTTGATCTCTAACATTTCTCCGTTTCTTTCAACCATACTTTCATTTGAGCGTAACACATCAGTCACAGAACATGCGACTCGAGCTTTAATGTGGCAATGGGAAGGAAAATTGGATAAAGAAAGAATATACTTGGAAACCGAGGAAATGTTCCTTGTATTTTTAAGGTGGGCTCCCTCGCTCCAAACCTGTTTACACACGCTCAAGAAAACATTTTGTAGCACAGGTAAAGAACAAAAAAAAATATGAGCATGTAGCATGTCACAAGACAGTGGAGGAGATTACTCGAATATGTGTGAGAAAGAATGAAATTGATTAGCGAGCCTAGCTTTCTCTCAGGCTTACTTTTCTTGAGCTTTCTCCGTTTCTCAACGGCGCTAGAGTTTCGTGCACCGTTTGATCATGTTACTTCGTAATGTACTCTATCAACAATTAATTACCAACTTTTTTACATCTCTTTTTCTGTACTGGAGCATTATTTGTGCCGTGTATCCCATTAACTTTCTCTTCTTTCCAGTATATTTTGCTAACTAACCTTTCCCCTGAAACACAAATTTCTATACGTCACACTTGATATTTTCTTGGAAGCGTAGCTCTCCCTATTTCCCCAATGAATGTACACTTTGCTTTCTTTCTTTCAATGAGAGCCTTTTTTCGACTCGAGAATTTGATCATTTCTCTCCTTCCTATTCATTCCACCTTCTTCTTGAATTACAGCATCTTTTCTTTTAGTAATGCATACACGAAAGCTGATTGCGTTTTACTCAAGTCTTTTCACCAAGTCATGAGCAGACGTAGGTGCACGGTTTGGGCAGCTCAGAAAGAAGTTTTGTGTATAAAAATTATTCCAGAAAACCTGGGAGAAAGTGAGCCTCCTTTCACCTTACAAAATGTGAGGTGAGCGACCAACGGTTTTTTTCTCTTTCTGTGTATTTCTCTGTCTCACACTGATTTCATTCGGTGGCTACCTTTTCTTGTTGCTTGGGAAACGTATAGATTCATCGGATTGAGGCAGAGACTCGCTGCAAAAGCCTTCATTCGAATGGTGTACTTCATCATTCTAAGGAAGAAGAGAAAAAGAGCGCTTTCCCAGGAAGAAGTATCGTTTGATCAGTGAGCCAGGCGTACCTCCGTACCGTTATCCGCGTTATTATTTTACACAGAGAGCATGCACCACCACATCGCCACCGCGGCAATACCTTCGCACCATACCACCACTACTAGCCATCACACTTTCCTCATACTAAGCCGTACACAGAAAGATATTATGGAGTGCAAGAAAAAGAGCGAATTCCAGGTTTTTCTTGCTGGGAAACGTGTGCTTGTGTGTGACTCAGAAAAGGCTAAGAGCATAATGCCGTGAGAGAAGCAAGTCCCATCACAGAAAAGGGAGAAAGAGTTTAACGGCATTATGTTCCATGTTCCTGCTCCCCTCTCTGTGCCCACAGTGCGATGGTGAAAGTGAATGGAGAGGGGAGAGAATGTAAAGGCATCTCAAGAATCGATCCGTGTTTCTCTGCTTTTTCTCCCACTTTCCTTCCATACTTGAAAGGACGGGAGCCACACACGTAGTGTGGTGACTGCACTACGGCGTGTGCAGACAGAGGCCTTCGTGAGAGATCCCTCGTTTTTCTCGTACAACAAAGCGCGCCAACAACTTGGGGCTTTTTCCATTTCTCCACACGAGATGAAGATAGACGCAGCGTCCAAGTCCTTTCCGCTTTCCCTGTCTTGACGAAGTTACGGAAGAGATGCGGCATTGGTCCTGCAGACGAAGAAAGACTCCATTTAAACAAATATATATAAAAGTTGGTTGTGATGGACTCGCTCTAAATAATGGTAATTCTCGAATGGTGCTACTCACTTCTCAGATGTGAGAATCGTGCAAAAGATGCAATTTCGTGAGCCACCAAAGTCTGACTGCGTAATAATATTTTTGGATGTATCTCAATGCACCGTGGACTCCAGCGTCTTCATTGCCATTGATCCACTCGACGGACTCTCTCAACTGCTCCCACCGCAAAATCCTCACCGACCTCAGCTTTTAAGGGAATATGCGTAAATACGAAAACGCTATTTGTTCGACTTAAAGAGGACATGGTGAAAAACCATTGAACACGCGTTCATTCCTTCGCCACTCAGTTTTCAAGGAAATCTATAAATAGTAATTTGCAACATGAGAGAAAGGTGTTGATAAGGCAACAATGTACAATTGCTACACATGTAGACACATGTATACAGACACAAGTTTGAAAGCAGGCTTCTGTTGGACGCCGTTATTTTTTGGGGTATCTCACAATCAAACCTGACACGACTGCTGGCCAACTCACTGCTTTTCCTCCACGTGCCTCTTCACCGCTGCCTTTTCTCCTGATGAGGCACAACTGCACAATAACCTTAGAAACCTCTCAACTCTCTCTTCCGTTTCTCAGGTAGGCAAACTTGTACAGATCTGTATCCCTCGATGCACATCATCATCATGATCATCCCGTTTTCCCTTAAGGTACACATCACCACACACACACTCAGAACGTCGACATAACACCGAGAGAAAGTGCGACAACGACATTTTTTCTCTCTCATTTTAGAGCAAAACATTTCTCTTTCTCTGTCGTTGTGTCTGCTACTTGACTCGAGTGATTCATGACTATGAAGGTAGCCCTGATATAATGGTGTTAAGAGTGTGTCGCTCTAGAGAGAGACAGAGGGAAACGGGAAAAAGCTAATCTTTAGAAAACGACCTTTTTCTCAATGTGACGCCGGAAAGATTGTCCTTCCAGTTAAACGATGACGTCCACACATTTGTTTCTCCTATAAAAAGCCTCTTTTTTTCTGGAGATCCGTACCTGGAAATAGTAGTTGAGTGTGTGCGTAGAGAGTGCACCTGTCTAGTGCGCCATTTCCGTTCTGCTTTTGTCTATTTTCGCACTCTCTGCCGCTACTCGAAGTGGATGGCTAAATGTATGCAAAGTGTTTCCATGATGGTCTGCCTCTCACTAGCTCCCCAGAGCCTCATTTCTCTGTTGTATTCCCCTTCCGCTCATGGATCTCTTATCTCTTCTGGAGAAGAGTTACAATAAACCTCGTCTCGACCTATCATCATGATAGGATATTCAGTAGAACAGGATATTTGGAGGAAAACCTTCAAACCAATTGCACAATACTGACGTACTCCTCTTTTCTTTGAGTTCCGGAATTTTAACAGAAGCCAGACAGCGTAGACTCCCCGTGACGTGGTCAGGGGGACACGATTTGCGATACCTGATTTTAATTAAATACACATACAAATTGTACAACACAGGATTGGGACTCAACTTTCACGAAGAGAAAAGTACTAATATAGTCCGGAATGAGACACATCAAGGACGTTTTTCTCGGACAGCTATTCAATTTCGGAGGCAAAGCCATGTGCGAAAGATGAAGATAAATACATTCAAGAAGAAACTCCAAACTTAGAAATACTAACGCTCGTTATGCAGTTTTTTTTCACACTGGCGAAACAGAGTGGTTAGCATAATCATCAAATCAGCAGCAGGTTTTCGCCACTCCTTTTCAAGTGGTTTCACAGAGTGAAAAATGTTGGCTTCTTTCCGTCCACATTAAATATGCAGCCGTGCGCTACTCATTCCCAGGGCTGTGTTTTCCTCTGAAAAGCAAGTTAAAATCGAGGATTGCTCACTTCTTTCTTCGGTTGCTGCCTGCATAAATAATGCATTTCCACTAGACAACGACAAGGTGCGAGTGAAGAGTTTGTTTTGCTGATGAAAGAGCAAGACAAAGGCAGGTGTTGCCACGTGAAAATGAGAGAGAATGCGAGGTGAAAGTGGATGCTTGGAGAGAATGAGAAGGATGGAAAAAAATCAATGTTCATGAAAAGCTTCATTCTCAGGCGGAAAAAATGCGGTGATTGTTAGCGCCTCTCAGACAGAGAGATGCGCATTTTATAGAGAAGTCACCATTGTTTTCACACGCGTGAATATCCTTTCGATTTTTGATGTGGCCATCAAGTGTCTCACATACACTACAGTTTTCAAATTTCACAAAAGCTAGAACCAGTTCTGAAAATAGTCCGACGTCTGGAATATTTCTCACGGTGTTCATAATTTGTAGACATTTAAAGAAAGTCGGATGGAATAGAAACCTTCCCAATTCCTAGAGTTTCAAAGCACCTCAAGCATTTGTTTGAGTTCAAAGGTCGAGTGCACATCGGATTGGGCAAAGAGGATTGAAAAATTTGTTGAGTACAACCACAATACCATTTCTCGCACAATTCCCATTCTCTTTGCGAAAGTTACGTGTTTCATACGAACACGATTTGGAGTATGTGTGAAATTTTCTCGTAATATATGAAAACAGTACGCTTATATTTATCATCCCTCCGTCTCTCCCAAAAGGCCTCATGCATCCGTGAATCGAAGGAGTCCATACGCTTTCCTCTCTCTTGAGATAGAATTCGTGTACGAGTCCTTCAATCTTCCATTATCCGTCCTTTTCCCTTGTCACAAGGGGATGATGTAAATGTACGCTACGTTTTCCTTCATCTTTGGTCTCCTCTCACGATGTCGACACACATTACTGACTTCATTTGTCAACACGGCTATTTGCGCAAAAATCACAAGCGTTGTACTCTACTGCACAAAGAATAGTTGCGACACAAAAACGAGAGACAGAGAGAAAGTATTCATTTGAAGCTGTGATGTCCCTAAAAAATAATCATTTCGTACCAAAATGATGACGAAAATGACTCTTATGAACACTTTGTCCGTGTTTATGTGGGAAGAAAGGAGTTGAGCGAAAGTTACCATATTGTTTTGACGTGTGTAACATGACTCGCCTAAATTTACGGAGGAGAAAGAGAAAGCGTGCGTAAACAACGAAAGGATGTAGAAAAAAGGAATCCTGAAAAGTATTCGTATACAAGTCATAAAAAATTGTGTTTTTTCTCCAAGCTTGTTAGCAGACAAACCCAAAAGAAAAGGGGGGAAACTCAAGTATTTTTTTTCTTTCTCTATGCTGCTCTTCTATTCTTTATGCTGCGTCCAAAATACAAACATAAACTTTTCACCACAATCGTCCATCATTATAAACACGAAGAAAGGTTGAGAATGCTTATTTTTCTGGTAAAACTTTCAACGCTTCTCCTTTCTTTGATAAGTATGTACACCTCTCTGAGTCCCGGAGGTGGAAAAAATGTGTGGATGAGTGCAAGTTGTAGATTCTCATTGGCATTCCAGGCAGAACGTCTCGTGCTCCTGATCAATCCAGGAATTGTGATGTTGCAGTCTGCGTAAAAAATGAGCCGTGCACACACAACCATGTGGACATGTGCACTCTCCTGTCTCCTACTCTTTTTTCCTCGTCTTGTCATTTCACTCTGGACAAAAATCTGCTCCCGTCGAGTCGTTCGTGTGTGCAGAGAGAAAAAGGTTGTTTTTGGACTGTGCATTCGATATACGACAGTTTTCGCACGGCTGGACGAGGTGGATGTGTGAAGCAGTGTGCATGTTTCTTGGGACGTTTTCATTCTTCGCCGGTTGGCAGCGGAGCGTGTGTGAGCTCCCGAGATGCCGAGAGCGTCTCCTTTATTTTATTTCCACATGAGGACCACACATTCATTCCGCTTGTCGTTAGTTTGCAATTCACCTTTTGAGTGGAGGACATGTAGCTGTCGTCTCTTTCTCGATCTATTCGAGTGGAGAGCTACTATCTCTTTTGTACAAATGTCGAGATTTTTTGAGACGTTGAAAGAGAAATTGTGACAACAACGGAAATATCTTTACGCCAGCGAAAAAAAAGGTAAACTCTGGAAGGAAGAGGGAAACTCGAGAGAAAAAAGTTGTTGGCACTATTTTTTCGCATGATTTTTATCCCCGAGCATGCCTCTCTGGCGTCAAGCGTTCGAAATCGATATCCTGCCTCGACCCTTTCAATTTAATGTCGGCGAGTTTCTCTCTGCTTCATTCAGATCGGAGTGACTCTCCGTACAATCATTTTCAGCACGAGATTGAGCCGACTTTTTTTTGGAGAGGTAACCATTCTCACAAAGTTAGAAACCACACCAGTTCCATTTCCAAAATTACAAATATCATCCTTTTCTCTTCTCTACCCCCAAAGCTTCACTCATTTTCCGGAGTGAAAGGATTGACGAGAGTTTTTCCTCTGCACTGAATGAAAGTGTGTGAAAGTGAAAAGAGAGAAAAGAGAAGAGGAGCATATTATGAAAATTAGCAAAGTCTGCGTACCAAGCAACACACAGGGAAAAGTTCGCATACTTTCACTAGTGTGTCCATGAACGTGGTTTCCCCAACATTTTCACACGAAAAAAAAACCCAAACCTTTTCACTTCATTCCAGCAGATTCTCTCTGATGTGCACACACTTTTGTAAAGCTTTTTATTTCCTCTTGAAACTGTAGCATTTGTAATAGAAAAACTTGTTGGTTATTTGGTCTCTCGTTTTGAGGACGGTTACTCTTTTTTTGTTTAATTACATATCTGCGGGATACGAAGTGAAAGTGGCAGCAGGAAAATGTGCCGTTATTATTATTATTATCATCACATGAGGATCGTATGTGTGTCTGTCGAAGCTTGACAACTTTCTCAACCATTTTCTACATCTCGACTTCACTGACGATATTACAGCTCAAATATTATTTTCTCTTTCACTCTCTCCGTCCATCTGTGAGGAAAGTGCACTCTAAGAAATTAGTGGGACTCGAATGTTTTTAAGGATGCCTCAAGGGGCTCTAATGTGAGCGGGGAAACTTTTCCGTGTCTATTATTTGCGAAGTCAATGTCACCTCAACTTTCCCTTCGTCGTACTCGACTTACTGATTTTTTTTGTGTCCTCATGAAAAGGACAATTTCATTCGTCTTGATTGCAACCTCACAACAAAATCCCTTTTTGTGAGTCTCCCCTTGAGCTTGGACGAGGTTATTACTTTTTGTGGAAAATGTACTGCGACGCAAAGGGCAATATGGGAGACTCCTCCTCCTTCATGTTTTCCTCGTCACTTGTTCCAATATAGTGCTCGTGAGAATGAAAGAAACTCAAATTGAGCCAACAACTTGCTCCCACATTTATCCCAAAATAGGAAGAAAAACAGTTGACAGTTCTCTCTTTCTCGCGATGAGATTGCAAACAATGAAATGTATTCATTCGGCTCTAATACAGTCAAATATGCTTACGTAAATGCACTAATGGCTGCACTGTGGTTTCTCTCTGTTTGCTGTCGGCTTTTCCCCTTGTAGTATCAGACAACTTTCTCTTTTGACATTTATACACCGTTTTCCCGTGTGCTCTTCAAGCAGTAACGGATTGGGATGATCAATCATTCATGAATCCAAAAGGCTGACATTTTTACTCTCCTTTCGTATTTTGTTCAGCAAATTCCGTCGCTTCGTATCAGTCCATCATTCTCTAAGTGTAACTGGCATTTCGAGCCTTGTGAGTGGAACTACAACTACAGTTTCCGTGAAATTTCAACGGATTTGCGACAAAACACAGACGGTGTGCAGTAAGTCCCGAAAGTGATTAGTACATACTCGTTCGTCTTACCGTAATAACGCTAGTCAACATTTCCGTTATAATCTTTTTGCGTGTGCAAATCGAATCGAGTTTTGGAGTGAAAAAGTCATTTACAGAGGAGAAAGCGTTTCTCGCCGACAATCGAGGCGTGAGTAAAAAATACCGCAAAAATCCATACGGAAATCTCATCTCTCTCTTTCTTTTCTGTCACACGGAGCGTGATGTCTGGTCTTTCTGCTCACCTGCTTTCACTCCTGTTCCCATTCCCACACGACAGAAGAGTCTACCTGTGTGCATCGTGGAGCTCATTCCTTTCAATCTAACCACCTTCCTTCCCACCTCACCTCTCTGAGAGATGACGTGTTTTGAGAGAGCCGGTTTAAAGGAGGAAATGAACGGTCCTTTAAACTTTCTCTAAACTCTCGCCAAAGTAGATACTGTTAGATTCTCAAAGATTTTCGCTCCGTTTCTCTCTTTAAAGAAACTGCTCCACGATAATACGGCAAATTTTCGGATGAACAGTAGAGAGAGAAGTGAAGAGTGAAACGAGAGCCCATCAAAGGAAGAAAATATTCCACCAGCCACCAGCACGTCGAAAGAGATCATTTTGATTATTTATCTTGGCTTTTATAGCCTTACACATCACAGTTAAAAAAAGGGAAGAGAATAAAAAGAGAGAGAGAAAAAAAACAACCGATATTTCGCCTACCACACGTACTCCACATATATTTTTACGATCGACAGAAAAAAAAGACTTTGTAGACAGAATGGTATGCGTGGAAGAGAGTGTGGCTCGTTTGAAGAAAAGTGAGGAGTTCAACCAAGAGTGGAAGAGGTTCACTTCTAAATTTTTGACGAGCAACCTGAAAAAAATGTGCAGATCACCCGGATGCGAGAGCTCCTTTTCCTGTCAATCAAGAGTGCATGTGCGTTCCTCTCATTTCGGAGAAAAAGAGAGAACGGTTATAAGAGATAGCTTCAATAGGAATAAAATAGGCTCCTTCCACACTGCTCATCGTCCCTCCTGTCTCATTTGTGATTTGGGGAGACACGGTAGAAGGAGCTCAGAGAAAACTAGAGTAAATAAATATAAAGACCGTGAGACATCGTTGAAAATGTGTGTGCTACAGAGTTTCGTAGGGAGTGGAGCAAGGTAAACTGAAAATGGATTATTTTTCTTAGTCATAAATCCGTTCAACTGTGAACGAGGCTTGGGCTCCTCTGGCGAGAGACAGAATGCGATCAGGTTTTGTCGTGAGTTTCTCAGGTAAAAAATACATGAGTTTCCGGTTGTTTGGTTTCGCAGGTGGAGGGGCGCCCAAGACAAGTAGTTGGATGAGTTTGAGAACGTGAAGAAGGGGACGAGATGGAGGAGTGATTGGTGCAGCGGTGGCTGACTGGTTATGGTAAGTGGGGTGGATCGAGATGACACGAGTAGTGGAGGTGGCAGTTCACTGACAAGCTTGAAAGGACGCGTGGTAGCAGGACAGCCTTTGAGTGCGCACTCCTTCCTCCAATTCCACTTGCCGACAAGATCGCCGGCCCCGCGGCGGGAGGTGAGTGACTCCTCTGCCGTTGTGATCTCTTCGAGTAACCCGTGCATCGCGAACAGTGGCGGCATCATTGAGGGGGCCGAGGTGCTCGAGGCTTTCCACCAACAACACCACCGCTCCCTCAATCCTCAGAGTCATCAGGAGGATGACCAGTTGGGCCAGTTTCGACGACCTCCACCAATCCCGGGCGTTAGCCCCGCTGGTGGGCGTCCAGGACGAAGGCCTCCTCCGGGACCTGGTTCTTACCACCGGACCCTGTCCAGCTCTTCCCTCCTGTCGAATAAGGTTCAGGTGGCGAAGAGTCGAAGTGAGTACTGCGGGATCAACCAAGTGTGTCACTCTGGGAGCAACTGCGACTTGCTTCTCCACAACGCCAACTTCAGTCCGAACATTCGAAATAATTTGAGTCGGAGTGGGAACATTGTGTACGGTTGTGGAGGTGGAGGGACGGGAAATCATCCAGGCATCTCCTTTGTCGACAGTGGGTTCATCTACGACAAAGAAGCCGGTGGTGGTGGAGGACGTGAAATTTTTTCGAGGTCTGTTACAGGCCACACGACGGCATGCCCCCAACAAGGAAGCAGCACGCCCGGACCACCTCCACCAGACCGTCGACATTTGGTGCGTGGCTTGTCGCGAAACGCTTTCCACGTCCCGTCCACGACCCAGCTTCAATATCACGAGCAACAGTTCTACTGGCAAAAGCCCGCTTACCCGCCCACCGCATTTGAGCAGCAGCATCTGCAACAACAAGCGCACTACCCTCAGAATCTACAGCAGCACCAGCAATTTGCCCCGAAGGTCCAGAAACGGAGAGTGGGAGGCTCCCACCCAGACATATCGAGTTTCGCGAGTGGGCCAGTCCTCCCCGCGGCGTTGCCCGCAATCCCTCAGCAACAGCAACTCAATAACCCACAACAAGTCTCCATCAAATTTCCCCCGAGTCCCCAAGCGAACCGTAGACTTCTTCCCAGAATTAAAAAGACTGAGTCCTCAACCACCTCCGCTGTCGTCGTGGAGAAGGTAGGGAAAGGCGGAAGTGGCGGTGGCAAGTCTGCCACCGCAACACTATCTTCAACCTCGACAATGGGTGGTGGTGAAGACGACGAGTTTGAAGGTTGCTACATATCCTCCGGTGGTGGCAGGACTCCGGAGTGGGGTCGACGTGAGCTTTCCTCCTCCTCTTCCTCCGCTGTGTTGTCCTCACCAAAGAAAAAGACTGAGCCTCCACCTCACCACCACCACCACCACCAGCATCATCATCATCACTATGTTCAGGACGACGATTTCCTTTCCATCAAACCTCCACCGCCTCCCAAAGGGATGAAGAGTACGAGACTTCAGTTGGCTGCCGAAGGGGTCTCAGTGAGCGTCGCAGACGTTGCCGCGACAAAAGGAAGGGGCAAAGTGAAGAGTTACAAGGTTCCCTCGTCCCTCACTCCGTATTATCGGAACGCCCCCATAAAAAAGCTGAAGCATCCGCTCGAAGAGAACATTTTCTCTAGCCTCTTCATCACGCTCTTCGCGGTGGCTGTCGCCCTCGTCGTTGGGGTGCCTCTGTTGTGTGGGGTGGGATGTATCGTCGTGATTGCGATGGGTTGTCGCTACCTCATCGCGATCGCCACCGGAGTCGTGTCGTACATGAGGTTCATTTGCTCGAATCGGCTGGAACACTTGAGCCGCTCTCAACCCCCCAACATTTTCCCGAGGGACCGACTCGCCTTTCCGAACGACGTGCGGTGGTTGGGACGGAAGCGAGCTTCGCGCTGTCAATCCATTCTCCACACGTTGCTCGTCTTCGAAGGAGCGATGGACGTAAGCACAATGCGTCACCTGATCCAGTCCCGAGTCCTGCGGGCGGAAACCCCTGAGGGAGAGCTGGCGTATCCGCGCCTCCTCCAAAAGCTTGTGTCCGCCACGGCCGGCTACTTTTGGGAGCTCGATCTCTCTTTTGACATTCAAAACCATATCTTTCCCGAAGGGGCGACGACGTTCAGTTCGGAGTCGCAGTTGCAACAGTACCTGGGTCACTTGCTGACAACAAGCCTGCCGCTGAGCAGGCCGCTGTGGGAGATCCGGCTGTTGCCGAGCTACTACGGCGGAGGGAAGGACACGATGGCAGTGCTCCGAGTGCATCAGTGTCTCGCCGATGGGATGTCTCTCATTCGAATCCTGTCTCACGCGCTCGCCGACCACCAGCAGATTCACGTTCCGCAACGACCTCACTTTGCCGGGATGTCGTTCGGGTTCAACGTGATTCGCTCGCTGATCGTCGGTCCCGTCACGATTTTCCTCTGGTGGTTCACCACCTTCAGGGACAAGAACCTGTTCTCCATCCCCCTCCCCAAGCTGAGAACGTGGCGGAGGAGGAAGCTCTCGCGGAGGTGGCGCAAGTGGTGGCAAGGCTGGTGGAGGAGGCGAGGTGGTGCCCACGGAGGAGAAGCTAGTGATAGTGAGGTGGACGACAAAGTGAGTTATTGTAGTACTCTGAGTAGCAGTAGTTGCAGGGGTGGTGCCAGTAGTGGAGGCAGTAGTTGTAGCACGCCCACCTCGTCCAGTGCCAACAACAGGTTACATCACCCCACAAATTTCCCTCGCCGCTCACCCCTCCCCAGCAAACAAGTCCAATCCTCCCCTCCGTCGTCCTTGAGACAGGGAGGAGATGACCTTACCTCCCAGTCTCCTCCTTCATCCCTTGTTCATCATCACCACTCATCATCCGCTCAACCATCTTCCCCGCGACACGTGAGAGGACCAGTTGTGGACAGTTTGTTGTCCAGAGGGGTTCTCAAGACGAGAAACTTGAGGAAATGTCTAGGAGGAGGGAGGCGTTCCACCTCGAGATCCTCCTCCGTCAAGAGTCAGCATCAAGACGGGAAGGAGAGTCCGAGGAGTAAGCCTCCGACGATGACCATGGTGCCGACGAGGAAGCGGAAGAAGAAGCGGAGGAAGAAGCGAAAGCGGAGACGACGTCGAGGAGTCTTCGGAGGACTGCGAAATGATGACCACCACATCAGTGGAGGTGGTGGTGAGAGTGACGATGATGCCTCCTCCGCCTCATCGACCACTCGAAAGCTGGCGTCACCACCAGTCTGGAATGTCGTTTGGTCGGCGCCCATATCCGTGCCGAAGGTGGCGCGAGTGAAGCAGATCATGCGGAGCTCGTACAATGACGTCCTCCTCTCCGCTGCGGCGGGCAGTGTTCGAATGTATCTCCAAGCACAAGGCATCCCCTATCCCGGCGACGTTCAGGTAAGCAGACAAACATTATTCAGCGCCATTACTCTTTCCTATTTCGTCTCCCAGAAACAAACCTCAGATACATAATTACTTTCCTTCCAAAAATTTCTCCATTCCTTTCTCCAGTGCACAAAGGAGCTCCTCGCAATGAATAAGAAATCAATTGTCAATGCTCAAGGCTCTCTCGTTCACAAAGAAAAGCTCGTTACTTGCAACAAGCGTTAAGGATGTGATTCATAAAATACAAAGATCCTAAAACAAATTTCAAGAGGTAGAAGATCCCAGTGAAATTAATGTTTCCCGAAACACTCACAACTATTTCCTCATCCCTTTTTGTTTGTTTGGATAAACCAAAATGCTATTACGAGCGTTTCATTCCCTCTCCCGAAAATTACTTGGGACGACTAATTAAAAGCGGAGGATTGACAAGAAAAGGCGAAAGCCTTGAAACACCTGAAAGACCAGAGACGGAGCTTCCTCATCCTCTCCCTCTCGATGTAATTATTAACCGCTCATCCTCCTCCTTTTTGGAGAGAAAGCGGACACCCTAACAGACATTCCACTCCTTCCGTATATTTCTCCATACTTTCTTCACAAGCAGTAGGAATGCACGCTCTCAACTTTCCCCTGCTAACCTCTTCATCATATTATCTAACTTTCTTCCAACATCAATTTGCTCCTTTTCGACTCAAGTTTATAAATAAAGGTTATCAACGAGAATTTCTGACCGCCAATGTGTTTTGTTGTACGAGAATGGCATTATGTTCTTTGTGGAATGGCCGTTTTCTATTAGTGGAAAGACACAGGAGAACTTGGTGAGACGTGAGTCGTGGTGGGTGTGATTATAAAAGAGAAAGGAAAAAAGTGGAATCGGGGTCTCGAGTTGCTAATTAAAGCAGGATTTACAGCTCGTATATAGATATAAATGGACACACGTGTGTTCTCAGTCCTCTTGCTTCCTTCCGTTGAAATCCCCCCGAGGAATTAATATTTCATTTTCTCATCTTCTCTCCCATCCCAGTTCTCCCACACAAACTAAACACTTTTGCAAAACATTATGATGATTACTACAAACGTCGTGTATGAAGTGGGTACTCGTGTAATGATGATGCCCAGACTGCGTGGAGTTTCGCTCACTCCCTGGTTTACTACTTGTTTCCTTGTTCAGGTTGTGATTCCGGTGGATTTGCGGAATGATATTTCTTCTCCGAAGCAGAGCCCACGACTCGGCTGCAAAGTTGCTTCAGTGCTGGCAACGGTTCCTTCAGGGATTGAGTCCGCTATCCCGAGACTCTGGGCCACGAGACACAGACTGGATGAGCTTAAGGCTTCGGCCGACTCCGTGGTGGCGTATGGAGCGACAACCATCCTCATGAATGTCTTGCCTCACTGGCTTGCCATCCCCATTCTCGAGAGTATCACCAACAAAGTAAGACCATTCTCCGTGAATAATCATGACATCATTTCGTAACGACTTCATCAGAGCTATATGCCCTCCATCGATCCCTTATGCAGTTAAGAGAATGTCAGAGCGAATTAAGGTTTCATCATTGATTTTGTCGAGTTTATTTACTTCCCCTCGTCTCACACATCACGCTTGTATAGCAAATAAAAATAAATAGTAGGAATCAGGCTTTCCAAAGTTAGTTGGAAGAGCGGCGCTCTTCCTCGTAGGTGTAGGTCACCTCGACATTGTACTCAACCCCGTTATTATTGTTGAGGTCCACGGCTACAAGCTCGACTTCGAACTCGCTCCCGATGTCGTCATTGTCGCCATCCTCTTTCGGACCCTGAGTGGACAGGGAGGCTGGAGTGAAATGTTCAGCTTCCGGAAACGGGTTGTTCTCCTTCGTGACAAGAGCGGCGTAGGACAGTGCTTCCGCGTAGCTGGGTGGAGGCTCCTCGTCATCCATTTCGAACCGTATGAAGACCTCTTTCGAGCAAGCGATCGAGACAGGACGGTTCTCAAAGCGTCTTGAGCCAGAAGATTGTTGTATCGTGCTCGCTTCCATGATGAACGTCGTTGTCCGCTGGATGTCTAGTAATTGCAGAGAACAAGAGCGGTAATTAAAGGTTACAACCTGGAGCAGTTTAAGTGATAAGGCTGAATTACCTCGGTTCACTCTAGCCTTGAGTTTCCGATAGAAGCACTCGAACAGGAAGAGCACGATGATTCCCATCCAGCACTGCAAAAAACGAGAGAAATCAGATTAAATGGTGCATTGACACAATAAGTGGAAATTGCTGGATTAGAGACGCCCAATTAGGCAATAATGTTCGTCAACATGGCTTACGATAACAATAAAAGCGTCTCGGTCACTCATATTGATCCGACGGGAGTCTCGAATCGATATATCTTTTTCGGAAGATTGCAGGTTACCACAAGAGGGCTCTTGGTGTGGCTACGGAAAGTGATTGGAAATTTCTTGATCGACAACACATCAAATCAGAGGATCCTGTCACCTCTCACGTCCTTCACAACTTTTGTTGTTTTTCGGCAAACAAAGCCTTTAAAAATTTCACTTTTACCACTGAACAAAAGAGACGCGAAAGAGAATAGGGATTCTATTCCTTTTCTTTAATGTATTGAAGTATTGATAATTTGCAGCTTCGTCGCTGACCAAGTCCTTTGTCTTATTGTGACGAGCCGGGCATCCGACGTGCCAACTTTGTTTGGCGTTGCACACAAACTTGAGAAGCGACAATTTCCCATTCCAACTCTGAATAATAGGGAACGCATGTTGTTTTTTAGCGACACTCCACTCTGCACAACGTTGTCAAAGGCCTATTGTCCATTGATTTCCGAAGGTTCCGAAGCACAAACAAATGAACATAATAACGGTAACATTTAATAATGGATATCTCGTTTGCGACAAGGAATTGTTAATCAACATTAATCCTGCGTTACAAGTATGAGATGGTTTTATGCAATTTGTAACATGGTTCACGGTCACTCGCCGAAAAAGAAGCAGAGACGGGTATTCTCATCAGATTTCGGATGCAAACTCAGCATTCATGACTAGAATGATTTATTTCGGAATTACACTAGGAACACAAGAAACTGATGACACATCTGAAGGAACTTAACTATCTAATTCTAATTTTACGTAAATGCACAATTTTAGTACTCTACGTGAACCGCATGCTTCGGATACCTTATGTAAAGTATAGTATAAAACGCGAGGACTCCTATTTAGACACGGAGGAATTCCTCTAAACTAGGACGAGATCAGACACCTCCATCTTCTCAAAACGGATGAGAGTGAATGTTGAAAATCGAGTTTCTGTATTGCATCTCATTGTAATCTAGAGGTGGTAACCTACAAAACTTTGGTTTTACGACGATTCTATCAACTATCTTCAAGGATGAAGGTCGGAAGGGAATTGAAAACGTAAAAGTGTCTCTTTTGAGACTCACTATCGACAACCGACGAGGATCTCTGTTTGACGAGACTGTGCAACGATACATGCTCAACGGAATATGATTGTCAACTAGTTTGCAACCTCATCCCTGTAAAAAAATCTTTACATTAGTACCTCCGCATCACTTACATTATTCCCTTAAACAGAGTATTGAAAGAGTTTTTTTAGGTGTGTGCGTGTTCACAGAGTGAGAGGGAGGCATAATATGGTGGTTTTAAAGGGAGGATTTGATTTACAAAGTGCATAGAAGACGCTTGAAAAAATGTTTAGAGCATTACATTACTTAGCGGTACAATCTCGCATGCATTTCACACAGGAGATGGCCCCAAAATTGTGGAATGTAGGTAAGTAAGTCAACCAAACAGATACGCACACAACTACATCTTCTTCGAAGCTCTTCTTGAGAGCATCAACCGAAACCACACATCTTCTCACTAAGCAGACAAAGTTGATGAAGAAGGATTTTCATCATGTGTGGATTGCACATACGAAACTCATGATGATGATGATGATGATGGGCAACAATGCAAATCTCTTGATGCAAGATGCTCATCATCATCATCAACATGATGAAGCTTCTGCAATCTCGCATGTTCAAATCGGATGAGACAAGTTGTGTGAGCTATAAATGTGGTGTTTCAAGAGAAATACTATTACTACTTATTATTAGGTATTATGACCATGTTTGAGATGATATCGACACTTATCGACATACTGCATAATATCACAGTTTCGAAAGGACTACTAGGAAGGCTCCTTATTTAACAATAGGGTTGAGACAAGAACACATTCTCTTTCTGGTATTACATCGTCGTCGCTAATCTGAAAGACGTATCCATCCACTACTGAGATCAGTGTTGCGAATATTTGTAGATGTCATCTCAATGCGTAATCATATGCGTCCTTAAAGAAGGGTTGACGACGACGCATCATGTTGACAAGGCTAGTATATGTAGACGCGTATCACATCAGGATTTTCATTGATGGCAAAAGTAGAGAGCCTAGACAATGCTGAAATGTGATGGCACACTATCCGACGGAGTGTTCGGGACCAAGCGCTGATTCTCTTGGGTGCTGTAATACTCGCCGACCGTGCCGTCCCCAAATGTGATGTGAACCCGTTGATGAGTCCTCGCCCAGGTTTGCCACACGCCGAAATGGTACCTGCGAAGGAAGAGATTTCACGAGAGGCGTTAGCACTAATACAAATTGGTGGAGGCAAAGAGACGGAGTAGGAATGCGGTGGGATTCCTTTTTGTGCGAACTTCATTAAACAAAGTGACTCCGAGTTTGAGAAGATTGGGATGAAAGAACAAAAGGACTCTCTCTCTCTGCCTCCTGTTTTTTTTTGTGTGAAGTATAGATTTTGTTGGTAGCTCACTTCAAAGTGACGTGACACCATGTGAAGTAGACAACGAGAAGGAAGAAGCTCAACGTGACTAGGCCCATGGCTTCCCATCGCTCGCGAATGTAGTACTCGTGAGCGCCGATGGTGCACAAGTAAGTGGACACGACGAGGAGTGGGGTGAGCAGGAAAAAGCAGACAATGTCCGCAATCATATTCCGCACGTTGAATTGATTGTCGCTGTCCGTGAGGAACTGTCGTCAATTCACGAGAGAGAAAGCTGGTGTGGTTATCTCAATTGCTCAATCTCTCCTTGAAAGGAACATGATGGTTTTTTTTGACAATTTACCTCTGTCCATGTCCGAGGAAGCTTTCTCGTCTTGTAAGTAAAATGACACAACTCACATTTGTCACTGTTCGACGTACTCAGCCAATGTTCCAAGCATGACAAATGGACCATCGCGACAGACCCACTGCACCGACATGGGGCCACCAACGGCTCTCGACTGGACGACGTGGATGTTCCGCTGCGGTGGGAGGACGAGGGAGAGACTCCTGTTCGGTTTCCGTCTCCTGAAAAAAAATAAATGACTCCCATAAAAAGACATCTCACTCATCTCCTCTAAGGATGACTGGCCGTGACCGGAATGATCTCATTTTCGCAGTGACAATAATAAAGTCGCGGTGTGGTGTCCTACCTTCGTGGCATATTCGACAGAATTGATAGCTTTTCGAGCTCCCACTCCCGGATTCAGGGGAAGCACTGTTTTCTGCGGAAGGCTTGGCACTTTGCAAACTTTTCCGGGGATCTCCAACGCCCCATTTCTCCAAGGAAGGGTCCACGACGAGGATGCCAATATCCGGTGAATTGGCTTTGAATAGCTGTTCCATATCACACACGAGAGGAGTTGTGCACAACACACAAGATGATTAACTCGATTTCTAATTGTCTTTGCCTCAAGTGAATTTCTATTCGTGTGTAGATGACATGAGGAAGGGATGTGAGGCGGAGGCTCTTTACATTTTGTAAGCTTTGAGCCTGTCGGAGAAGCTGATATTGTTTCACAATTCAATACGAGTGCTTCAGTCATTTCCACAGTCGGCTGATGCTGTCTTGTGCATTTGTGCTTACACATGCAGAAACAAGTCAGAACGAGGTCCCTGACAATGAGAGTTTGGAAATTTTTCGCAAATGAGATACGGCCCTTCCTATCTCTCTTCCTAACATATTCTTCCCGACTGAATGTATCTTTGTTGCTTTGTTGAGAAAATGGAAATGAAGTTGAGAGGAATAGACGGTGTAAATCATATTTTCACATCTCTCCCCAAACACTGTACGGAGATTTCTGAGGGCTCTCTGTCCATTTCCCAATTTGCATGATTATCACGCCTCGCTCATTCATCACACACGAAAAGAGGAGGCTCGTTTGTGCTCTCGCTTTGCATACAAACACGCTGATAACGGGCTTTTAAATGGTGAGTCCGGGGTTGGCATGCAGTTAGCACAAATTTCGCTCATCTCTTCATTTTCCTGGAGGAAGCGAGCGAAAACAGCACTGAATGCTACAGGGGAGAGAGTGATTTATGCACACAACTGTATGTTTTGGATACACGGTGTAAAATTATTTCGTGATGTGAGACTACGAGACTGCTCGATATGTGAATCGCTGCAAATCTTGTAATTTTAATTTGAATATGAGCAGAATCGATTTGGGCACATGATAACCATTAAAGTCATACTGATGCGACTGTTATTTCTGGTTTGGTTCAATTACTTCAAATTTGAGTATCAAGCTTGAATGTATGAACTCTCTTTTTGCCGCAGGCCTCTCTCCAATTTTGTAATCTTCCTGGACCCACGTCCACCGTCGTCATTGGAGGCTACCCCCTCAAAGGGATTTACCCTATTTATCCCCCTCCAGGACGGATACGGGCGGCAATCTCCGTGTTCACGTATGCCGACCAGGTGCACGTCACTGTTGTCACTCATCGCTCTCTCATCAATGCCGGTCCGCTCCTCCTCACGGGAATGACTGAGCAGGCAAGTCTTTGTCACCCACTCCCTGATTCAAATAAAATGGGCATGCAAAGATGATGGAACAAACACGAGATGCGTAGATTGCCATTGTAATGCGACAGAGTTACAATATGATGTCATCGGTACTGACATGAGGTTGATTTAATGCACAGGTGGACCAATTGTCGCGTCAGTTGTCCCAGAGGCGAGTCCCCGGAGAGAGTCGACGCTCGACACGCAACTTTCATCAGGCGAACAATCTGGAAATCACAAAACCACCGACAAGACAGGTACGCGCAGACGACTTACTCAAATTTGTCAAATATTTTTCCTCAGTTAAGAAGCTCTGAGCACTAAGGCCATTTTGCTTTATAAATTTCTGTAGGATACAAAATAATTGCATTCATCCACGTTTGTAATAGTCGGTTGTATGTATGTTTTATTCGAGCCATTTTGAGCAAAAAAAGACAACTTTGTCTCAATAATGCGAAATGAATGCCCAATGTATAATGAAATTCATCAGAATTTCAACAAATTTTTATGCGACCAACAAACAATTCTAGCTGCTCGGCTTTTACAAGGACCCAATGACAATCGAAGGGAGTTCTCAGTCAGAGTGCTGCAAGTTGAAGATAGTTGAAAAGAGATATCCGCCCCACTTCCATCTCCTTAACTTTTTTTTTGTTCTCAAGTAGAAAGGCGTATTGACAATGCATTTCTATGTGATTTGATGTCTCTCTGCTCCAATTCCAACTCTATTGTGAGGAGAGCTTTTAGAAGCCTCCGGGTTCGAGAACAAAGTCGACGTAAACTCCTCCAAGAGGCTTTTACGTTTTAATCGTGCATGCTCAATGGGGTCGAACAGTGAGACTGTTTAAGGCGTCAATTGTTGGAAGAGTCAATGTTTTGTGAGAAAACGAAAATGTAGTTCCTTTACGACGGAACACACAATGGACACACGATATTTTATGGCGTCCCAAGCCTCAGTGTCAGGGGAAAGTGAAAAGGGAGAGTTTTGTTTGTGAAGCATTATTATCAATCTCTGTTGAAGGGGAAAGTAATACATTTTTCCATCTTCCACTTGTCTTCATATTTAGTCCCATTCCACTCATTCTCTTTCGCCTTCCCTTAAGGTCTCTGGCTCTTTCACAACTCTCTCACTCCAGTCATTTATGTAACAAGAAAGCCAGGATATTATCGCAGGAACATAGAGTTGGAAATGAATTGACACAAGAATTTTGTTCTTGGTAGTCACAAGCTGAGCAGGGTTCAGAATTTTCCCGTCTTGAGGTTTCGGGCAGTGGTAAATATCACTTTCCTTGGAAGTTTCCGAAAGTGTCCGAAACTGCTCGAAATTTAAATATTTACTGGGATATGTTTCACATTGCCCCATTTGAGAGGTTTGGAAACTTTTGGACTTTTTTCCATCCTGCCCGTTTACATTTAAGATACGGTAGATATGTACCGTTTTTGTATCCTGAACCCGAGAGTCATTCGAGAAATTGGAAGAAGGAAGAAGAATCTGAAGAGAATGTGGAATGCTCCTGCGTACATACTCTCACGCAGAGTCAGTGGGGATTTTTTTGTTTTCTTTCACAAAAATCTCGGAGAAAAAACTTTTCTTAATTTTTATCCATATTGTTCTCTCCCTTTTTCCACATTTTTTCTCATTTACCAAGTGCACGTTATATTTTCATATATCTATGAATTATCCAAGGCTTTTCCTTGTTCCCTTGCACGACGCTGCTACGGCCAAGAGTCGAGGATTAACTTTCTTTAGTTCCATTTATGGATTCTATTATGAGCTTATTGTGCGTTTTATTTTCTCGTCAAGGAATCTGATGTCAATTATTGAGTGGAAAAAGTTAACAAGCTTTCAGCCTCTTTTTCTCTCTCCTCTGATTCTTCCAACTTTTTTTTCCTTTTCTCATTCTCGGAGCAATACACCTTCTTCCAGTATCCGTCCTCTGGGAATCCTCAAAAGTTATTGGAGAGTTCTTTTCATGACACCAAATTAAAGACTTGTAGATTATTTTCCGCATATGACGACGACGAAAGAGGAGCGAGAAGGAGAAACCTTCATTGCATGTCGAACCCTGAGAGAAGAGAGGCAGAACAGATGAGAGAGAAAAGTAATATAGGAAAGTAATGATAAAAAATATGATACCAAATTAAAGTCTACTTTCCTACAGAGACTTTTTTTTGCTGTTTCTCTTGGGGAAGCTCAAATAAGTTGGAAACAAACTCGGAGCTCACGAGCGAAAGAGCTCATTCACGGAGAGAATTTATGTGGAGAGAAAGAGTGGGAGAAAGTGGAGTGAAAGTGAGTAGGAAGGATAAAGATAAAGGTGATATTTTTTCTCCAGTCTATAGGAATGACGGAGTGTAGTGTATCCAGAGGAAAGTTGAGGCTCTTCTTCGAACGCAAACTCCATTCAATTCGAGTTGACTGAAAAGTTGAAGTGAAACAAGAACAAGAAGCGACGTTGCCCAACAGAGTGAAGTAAATAGTGTTTCACTTACTTCTATTTTTGCACCGCCTTCACATCCAGTCTTGAGAGGAGAGTGACAAAAACTGTACATCTATAATGTATACAAAGTGAATGAATTCAGTAGCAAGTCTCTTCACATTTCATCGTTCTTGACAAATGCTCGAAAATGTCACAAGTCAACCTCGTCATATTTATGGGCCGCACTTTTCCAGCTTTTTAAGTTCAACTTCCTTGTCCTACGGACAAAAAAAAACCTGGGAAAGAGGAAATTCTTTGGCTCGTGGGGTTCGGCTTGTTTGACGTGACATGACGAAGAGAATGATGATGATGACGTGACATGTATTAGAACAAGTTCAAAATTTGACTTTCTCTCTGTCTCCAACTTTTCTTGGGTTTTGCCTCCGGCGCCAAAGAAGATTGCGAGACGGGAGTTTCCGTCCACATTCCTGTAGATGAGCTTACTGTCATTCCCTGTTTGTTTAATGAGAGTCTGTGGACTAGTTGCGATTTGTGAATGTCACAATTTCCTCACACAAAAGCGTATTCAGTGGAGAATTCGCTGACATTTTGTATGACGCTGTTGGACAATTTTTGTGCTTATACTGTTACAACATTCTCGCATCTTGCTGACGTGTGCTCAGAAAAAAAGGTCGGATATGGGTGAGGATTATTCTTAGACGTTTTGTGCTTTCTAATTAGAGAGCTTTGGCAAGGTGAATGTCAAGCACTTGGAGGCACAAGCCTTCGCCTGGAATTTGACTGGCGAAAGGAAGCCAAATAATCCATGCCGCTCTTGTGTGTAAAGGTGAAGAATTCTTCTCACGAAGGAGATTATTCTACTCCGTAAATATTAATGAAGTTCATGTGTGCTGCTCCCGTATTCTCTCAACAAGTTGCCTCTCCTTCGAAGGGAAATTTTGCCCATTTTTCTTCGTATATGTCAAAAATTGCGTAAGAGTTACTCCAAATAATGAGTCATGTTTGATTCTCATTTGTGGAGCCAGCAACTTTTCTGTACACGCACCAGTTGCAAACTTTCACGTCAGGACAGAGGCTTCTATTTTCTTGAGCAAGTCTATCCTGAACCAAGTTTATTTGTACTTGTATTTGCAAAAGATTGCTTGGCTGAATTATTTGTTGACTTCCTTGAGACTGTAGCGAATTCAGGATTACGTAAACAACTTCAATCTGGTCGATCGCGAATTAATTTTTACGTCTAATAGGATATTTGCCATATTTTTCCATACACATTTGTAGTATTGACTTGTGCTCTGCTTCAATCAACAGGCAGCGCAGTTGATGAAATGATTATTTGTGAAGGATATAGCAGTTATCACTCAAGCCCAATCCTGAGCGGAGACAGTTCCATAAGAAGGAGTATCCTGATACGTAGTTAATTTCACGGGAAGTTAGCAGGCTTTATTTTAAGTCCGCCATAGTTCGATTTATCTACCCTTTGCCCTCATACTTATTCCAGCGGTATACAGAGGAAGCTCTGTATCCCACATTAGACTGTGTCAGGTCGAATGTTATTATTATTATTATTATTATAAGGCTTTATTGCAGATTCAACTGAATACAGAAAGTTACAGAGAATCCATAAAAAAAAAGTCGAAGTGTAAATTAGTTAGTCAGTTCGTAGTTATACAAAAGCTTATGCCATCTTTTACAAAGAGATGACGAATGAAATGCTTGTGAGTTGTACAGACTAGTTACAAAAAGAT
>JAHZMW010004062.1:0-44512 GCA_027743745.1 Alloscopus bannaensis
CCAAAACCAGCCTACCATTGTCACCAAAATTTTGCACAATCGCTAGTCATACGGAAGTCAACAAATGGTGAAAATTTCAGCCAAATCGGCGAGTGGCCTCACGATACCCTTATTGTAAGAAGCATGTATGACACTAAGACGACCTCAAGGATCCATTATCATTATTGAAAGGGAGAAAAAATGTACTCGTTTCACATTTGCAAGGAGAAAGTACAAGATATGAAGAAACAGAGGAATCACAGCTTTCTCCGCGTAACTCATTTGTTCGAAATGTTCTAGTAAATATGTGCCCTCTTTTCTTAAACTTTGTATCCTCGCATTTTATTGCGATAACAAGAGAGTATTTCAGCGCACTTAGTTTCATATTTGAAATAGAGGAGTAAAGCTTGTAAACTTGGGTTTACTTCGTGCAAGTAGTTTTACGACATTGTCCTCGCCGAGATTTTCTAGGATTGTGTAAAGCCATAATCTTGATGCGTAGTTGTGAATTGAGAGAAAAGTAATACATCGCAATTCGTCTAAAATGTTTTTCACGGATTGCAAATGATATTTGTGTAAGCACGAAGTTTACAAAGGGCAAAACAGGGAAAGCTTACGAAACGTCGAATAAAGTCCGTGATTTGACTTGATTGAAACGGCTTTCTTCGTCTAAACTGTCACGATGGCGAATTTTGTAAAGTTCACAATATCATGTAAAATATCTAGTTAGAATCTTCATTTGTTTTTCAGCAATTTGAAATGAGAGCTGGAAGAAATTTGAGAGTTGACAATTTCGCAGGAATTCGCCGACTTCTCCCGGATGATTGGAGTTCTGTAAAACAATCCGGTTATGCAAAAAATACATGATAGCATCGTTAACGTCAGCCTTACTACTCTGTTACGTTGATGACACAGCTTTCCCAACTGTAGTTTGATACAAGAAATCAAATTACCCTGCAATTACAACTAAATGACGAGGAAACCAACAAGACACTTCATCCAAAAGGAAATACACCACGTTGGAAGCTTGAGCCCTACTTTCACTCCGCATATTTTATGACAAAGTCATCCCACTGCTTCGCTTCAACTTTCTCCATGCTGTCTCCGGGGGATTATGAGAAAGACTGGTGAAATGCGAATTTCTAAGCTGTATCCCAGAGCAGCAGAAAAAATAGAGCGCATCACAACAAACCAAGGTAAAAGCAAGTCAGTGGAGAGGAACTCCACAAAGAACAAAGCTGTAGTTGTGTTGTACATCTAATTTAATCTGAAAACACTTGAGAAGCATTCACAACCGGATCGTAACACGTTTATGCAGATCACCTTTTTCATTCATGACAAGCCTGACGTGTGGGTGGACGTTTGCACGGACTACACTTGTGAAGGAATGAAGACACCGAACAAATCCTCCAAATTCATCTTCCCTCACTGTTACAAAATATTGCTGAAATCCAGAGACCAATTATGACAAACAAAACGTAGCGGAAGTATAGAAATACGTGTCGTAAATTCAAGCTCTGATTTGTTCTCACAACTGTCGAGAAGTTGACGCATTTTCCAGGCAACCCAAATATTTCCAAGAGAAAGTGCATCGACCACAAGCTAAAAGTATGTGTATACACGTGACCAAAGAATTTGCCATAAATTGCAACGTCTACTCACGGAAATGTGAGGAGGAACTTTAAAAATGTGGATTACTCCAATCCCCCCAAAACACATGCAGCCCCATGTCGTGACCGTTGTGTCGGCTCCTCTGAGAAAAGCCTTCATTAGCTTAAGCTCCCCACTGACTGTATTAGCAAATTTTGTGAGCCTACTTTCGAAAAAGCTTTTGCATCCTGTAATAACAATGTCATGATGGCAGAGGATGATATGAGCTCGAGCAGAATTAACTACTGCGAATTAAAAACAAGGGGAACGCATCACCCCGTGCTCAGCGTCAGACTTTGTTTCACTATTTATTACAGCGGAGCCACGGAAAGGACACATCATGGAAAACAGAACCACATCCCCTTCATCTGACTTGACCTAGAGAAAATGGAATAGCTGCAAACATTTCTGTGAGCATTATTATTGTGCGCTTCCTCCGCTCTGGGTGCTTTATAAAAATTACGTAGAAAAAATCTCCACTTCCGGAGTCTCGCATTGCAAATATGAGTAAGTCATGGAAAACTCGGTCTTCCAAAATTTTCACCACAGGAGGGAAATCTGCGCATAGGAAACAGTGTGCTTTCTCCCAAAATCATATTAATGTGTGACACGCATCCCGGAAAAGATGCTGTCATAATTCTCATTTTATATGCAAAATACATACTTTCCCCAGTGAAATTTCAAGGACAAGATGTGCTTCGATGATGTCATCAATAATGTTGATGAATTTCATGATGGATGAGTCAAGATAAAGCAGGCTGTGTATGCGTTGAAAGCCGTCATTGTTTTGGGGATGTGGGTTGGCAAAGCGAAAAAAGCGAGTTTGTTCAGACATCAGAGAAATGACTACTTACCTTCCAGGATGGGAGCGTTATGCCAGCAGTCGAGTCCCCAGAGAGATTCGCCGATGTGCTCGTCGCTCCATAGTTTTGTGTGTGGCCACTCAAAATCTTTTGAGCGTACGAACTCCCCGCTTGATATGCTGAGCAACTGAGCTTCATCTTGTCGTCCCCTGTGAACACAGAGAAAACCACTCGTTCACGACATGTGCATAATAAGGCTGCCTTTGAGAACCTATTCACCAACGGTCATCATGCTTCCCCTCGAACTCTATTTATCCGAGGTCATTTTCCACGACCAAATGAGATTTTCGATGGGATACTCATCCGCTCGGGTTTGACACAAAAGATAAATGTCAAAACGCAATGACGAGCTACAGTCTGCATGTCGTGTACTTGATAAGTGAAGTTTTCCCATTACTCCTCCGCCAGAGTCCTTTCAATTAGGGATTTATTTTTGTGTATCTACCCCTTGTTTATCTCGCAGAACATTTGCAACTCGTGAAAGAAATTTTAACGTTTCACTACTCATCACTGGATCATACTAGAAACTCATGAGGTTCGCTGAAAAAGTCCGCAATGATAAATCCAGAGTTCAAATAATTTCTTTCCGCTTCACGTCCCACAGACTGAGAGCTCATGAATTAATGACGAGCTCAATCTCCCAAATTAATTAATGTTTTAGCTCAAATCAACACACAATTCGAGTGTGATATTTGGAGTGAAAGTGGACGAGTTTTTTTTTCACTTTCACTAATTCTAGCTGTGTTCACATTGATAATGTAGGTCTTCGTTCCTAACATTTTGTGCGAAAATGCCCCTGTTCAATGATTACACAGCTTTGCTTTCCACTAATAAAACATTTCATCATGCTTTCTCCGAACTCTAAGTGCATGTGTGACTATACAATGATTTATTTTGATAATTATGTAGAAGGCGAGAACTGCATCATTTTTGGTTACATGCAACTCTTCCAAATGACTACAGTGATTAGATTCACGGAGATTCATACAACTAATATGCTTGCTTTAGTAAACACTTTCATTTCGTACTCACAATAATGTCTTTTCTACAATAATACTCCATTCATCATCGGATCGTGTAGTAGTTGGTGGAGAACTCCCACGGGAGGCCGATTTACTCTGTGACTACATATGGGAGTACCTGGTTGTGTTAACAATGTTCGTGTGCAACACTCTCAACCGTTGAAAAGAAATCGTACACGAAGTACGAACAAAAAAAATCCCTTTCTATCCTTGTTTCGACAATGTGTAGGAAACCGACGTCGCTTTCTCTTTTTTTCAGAAGACAGAGGAAAGGCACAATTTGTATCGGAGCACACCCAACTCTGAGAGACAGAGTCGCATGAGGAGGTCATGAAAATGACTGTGAAGGTAACTATAAATTTTCTCTTACATTACAATTAAACATAACGGGTGTCCCTTGTCTTGGTAGACATAGCCAAGACTCCTGCCGCCGTCGCGTAGATACCGTTTTTTTTGTCTTGTACAATACTCATCTCTGAAAGTACAATAACTGCTTGTTCGAATATGAGTTGCAAATGGGTTGCGATAATATTTATTTATACCCCTGCTGGCAAAATTGCTATTTCGCGGAAACCAACTTCGTGCAGAGAGAAAAACCACTGTCATCTCACAAGATGAAAGAAAGTACGAGTCAACCAGACAAAGCTAGGACAATTCTATTCTGCATACTTTCCCCCTCTTGTTCGACTTTCAACTCGACTTCCACCTCATTTCAAGCATTATCATGGAACCACCCTCGGAAAGATAGAGTACTCCGTGTTTTTTTATAAAGACGCAAAAATACGCACAATGACAAGACTTTTCACATCATCGTCGTCATCATCAGGAACAACCCTATCAGCACCGGTGAAAGTCTGTACTTGGTCTACACACGAGTGGTCGAGATGAACAACAACACAGTACGAAAAGTCACGTCCTTGTGTGTGTTCGTATATCTTATTTCTTATTATTTCATATTAATCTAGCTTTCTCTCTGTTGAGATACCTGTTTCTCCTATCTGACTCTAGGTGTTCAACCATGTTCATGGACGTGCTTCGTACGAGCATGTAGTATTCCATTCCTGTTATTGATGCTCGGGTGGAGGATGAACAACCAAAGAAAAAGATTAACCACCTCCGCCTCCCTATCTGGAAATGGATGTACTTTATGCTTTCACTTTTCAATTTCATTCTTATCATTGAGTCTCGAGCCAAAAAGTTGGGTGTACATGTGCCTATAAGGATTCTACTACAATGGTGTAAGGAAAAAAGGAGAAAAAACAAGCCAAGTGACGACACGAGGTATCGAGACACAGGGCTTCAAGAGAAAGCAAACCAAGAGCGAGACCTCGTACGGCAAAAAAAAGATGGGAGAAAGGATGAAGAGATGTAGAGCTGAGAAAAAACGTAGAAATGATGAGAGAAATAGAAGATGAGAGTTCCTTGTCAAAAAATAGATCTCCAGTATGTACAATACGAGTACATGTGTTTTGTTCATGCCTTCCTCCTATAAAGCTTGTGCATGTGTGTATATACGCTTTCAACAAAGGGGAAAGGTTCCCTTTAAACCGTCGCCTTCACAATTTCCACGTTTTCAATGCATCACTATCGTCCTTTCCCAAAGATCATACAAGATGGCATGCATGATAAAAGAGGAATGAGAGTAAAAGTCAAAGAAGACCACAGGGAATTTTTATACAGATTACAAGCATTCTATAAATTATATATTATGGCAAAAATATAGACGTACTTACACCAACTCTTGAACTAAATGTACATCACATACGATGTAGTACCAAACAGGGTAAAATCCAAGAAAAAAAATCTTCAAATGTCTTGTCTCGTAGACAAAAGCTATGCACCAACTCGACTACAACAACATTTGGGAAAAACCAAGGTTTCCAGAGTTTGGCACACATCAAAAACGAATCCAGTCGTTTTCTTATATTTATTGGAAGGAAAGAAAATTATTCCGCGTGTCCAACAAGAAACATGACGGATGTCTTGATGCGCAAAGTATAATGATGAGAGATTGACGGGGAAAAATGTGTAAGAATCATTTCAAAAGGAGGAAGTGTGTTGCACTCGAAGTTCAACTTGATTACTTCGAGTTGTGACGAGGTCAGTAAATACATCTTTTCGGATTGAGGTTCCACTTTGCCCACTTCTCCTCTCATTGTCGATTGTGTACACATCACAAACAGACGAGACATAGATGTGTTTCTGTTTTTGGTGATGAGTGAGCCTCCAATTTTGCTGAACTTGGTGCCTACAAGAAAACAAAAGGGTTCGTCGTGTGAGGAGGTTGTAAAGTGTGCTACACAGTGTAAAGAGGAAGTTGGGAATGGGATTCTCTCCGATTGCGTGGAAACAATGGGAACACTTTATTTATGAAAAGCATTTTCCACAAGAACAAGTCACCAACTTTGTCTACCCCAACAAAATAGTGTGGGTTGTGGTGCTTTCAACTTCCTGATTCAATCATTGTATTGATCTTTAGAGGAAAGTTTACAGAAGGAGTCCGGCGTTTTACAGAATCTCTGAGAAAGACTTGGTGTGTTTGACAACTGCATGAAAATCGGTTGAGAAATCCGTGTTGATTATTTCCTCTCTTGTTTAATTAGGAAATGTGTGACACGATTTTTACGCGTCGACGCGTCAACTTTGGAGTATAATAACATCCGTAAAAGAGACGAGGAAAGGGTACAAACTGAGCTCGTCGAGGCTAATAAGGATTACAGAAATGGAAACGAATTTTAACGAGAATATAATGACGAGGGATTTACAAACTTGGGCGAAGTCGTAAAGCGAGGAAGGAGAAACATTAAAATGTGTGAAGTATTCAAAATGGGGGACGCTGACTTGTCCTTGTGTTTGAGACAAAAATATATAAAATATTGAAGTAGGTCAAGCGTGAGGTGTCACAATGTAACCAATTTTCCCAAAATAATCAGAAAGACGAGATGAGCATCGTATTTAAAAGGATGGGAAGATGAGTACGTTTAGAAATAACAAGAGTTGCAACTTGTGCAATGAAAGCACATTGGATATTTTCTCAAAACTGAATATTAGGGTGAAAGCTCGCCATTCAGAGCACTTTCACTCTACGATACCATTTCCCTGCAGTTATCTGCAGTATCTCTCACTTTCAGGTGCAATTTGTATCCTGCACCAGTGCATAGCCCTGCTTCACCATGCCAGACCTCATTCTCCAGACAGATCACCTTCAAAAAGCTAGCTTGGAGGCAACTTTCGGAGACAAAGCCTAGCGAAAACAGTAATGTATTACGAGAGTGATATTAGTCCCCGTTAAAAGCTCGACTCAACCTAAAATTATAATGGCATGTTTCTCAAAGCATGCTCAGATCCCGAGAAGTTTTCGACTGGCATAATGTATAAAAAACGAGCAAGGAACTGTATGTGACCGGAAAGTTTATTCATGGAGATTCGGTGTAGACAACATTAGCATGAATAGGTCGTAAAATAACATTGCTCGAAATGCTCTCCGTCGCTCCCCGCGGGCTAAATGAACATTAATAATTGTGAGAGAGGGAGTCCTGAGCACTCTTCCAAAGGAGCCTGTGTACTCTACACATTTCACCGTTAAAACAGAGAAATATGAGTTTATCATCCACTCGGAGGAAATTCAACTCGACTCCTCATCCCGCCGGACATATTTTGATATTGACAAAATAACCATCAGAACCTTTACAGAGAACCAGAGTCTCGCACTCTTACTTTAATAAATGGATGAAATTTCTTGCAAGGAAGAGACCACGAATGAAAAACCGGCAGCTCAAACATTTCCACAAACCTCACCAACGTTGACAGTGATGATGAACCCGTGTAAATGAAGACTTTGGAGATACTCAGTGAACTTGAAAGGAAATACGGAACACTCAAGGGAAAGCTGGAGAAAGCAGGATGCTTTCTTCTCAACATGAATGGGTCTCAAAGTACAAACGGACTACATGTCATAGACACAAAAAGAGTAGAACTCGGAGTAGTCATTGTGTCGCAATTCAATTTGTTGAGTCATCTGTGATTAACAATAACTCGCAGACAGAAGAGTGATGACATGAAAACGAGTCGTGTGTAAAGCATAATTAAATGTTTGATGAGAACTAGCCGGCCACACGGTAATTGCAGAGGGTAAAATTTGCTTTTTTTGATGTCGTCTGAGTGAGAACGTCATGATCCAATAAAACGCATTAAACCCTTCGACTCTCAGCTAGGTGGCTAGACGATCTGAAAGGCTGGCTCAACTGTATTTTTCTAATTACCCGTGAATTTCCCCAGATCCGCGAACACACACGTCAAAGTCAATAACCTGTGGAGGTGTATCGATTTTGCTAAAACCAACAGAATCTAATACGCATTATACACGGACCTGACACACATACAGCCATTCTACATGATACATGACATACATGAAAGATTTGCGGGGGTTCTTACTTCAAAAAGAATTTTTACACCGACCCCACGAAGGATTTGTATTGGGCAGAGAAATCCGTAAAAAATTTATTTTCTCCTCGACAAGTCAAAGCTTCTAAAGCAACATCAATTCTTTAATGGGAAAAAGCGTCGTGGTCAAAAAAACAGTACAATGGTTTCAAGTAATATTGTTATGTAAAAGGTAGATTTTTAGGCATGCTCTTTTCGTCAAATTTTCCACTGATTTGTAGTGGTGAGTGAAAGCCTGTCTCGTGAAGTTTTTTTTTCGAGGTGGTTTTATGACTTTTAATTTTTGTATGTTCGTTTGAACTGCTAAGTTGACGGAAAAATACTATATTAATTATGTTGCCCGCTTGCCTTTCATTGGCCTTTGCATTTCACAAAAGTTTTCTCTTTTCAACTGATTCCTTTTCGTTTCTATAAACACGCAAATCAAAAATGTGTCCATGACTGACCACACGTCCAAACAAATTCTTATTTTGTCAAGAAAATGTAACAACCACACTTAAATCTAGACATTATTATGCTACTGGCGAACTTGGTTTTACAAGCCTACCCGTAAAAAACTAACTGCTACGATTATCACTATAAAATGGTTGAGTGATAAACACAAAAACAAACTGGCGACCTAAAATCAACATCAGAAAAAGCTCTGCTCAAAACATTGAAAGCTATCTCGCTTCAAACCCACATTTTTTTACAAACGAAATCCCAGCTTTGTAAATGGGAAAGCATGATTTGAGTGAAATTTAAGGAGCGCTCTCCGTTCCCAAGGTTTTTATTCCTTGAGGATAAATGAAAATTGCAAAGTGGAAGAGAGGCGTAATAGTATCTTGTGGTGTTTGACTCGTACATTTTGGTGAGCTCATATGTGGGCAACCGCTGCTTTGCAAAAACACTTTCTTCCAAATGAACACGTTCCTCAGGTCTGCTCAGTGTTTCTTTCACTTTAAAAAAAATACCAAAAGCCACGACACGATGTAGAGGCTTCCAGCCTCGCTTCGAACGAGATATAATTTTTATCTCTGGGGTAAGTGCATTGTACGCTTGATACAACTCTCAAAGGAAGCCTGATTATGATAATTCGAGTAGAAACATGCATGCACCTCATAAAATCTGAATGCAATTCGTATTTAGAAAACAGACGAGGGGAATCTCATTACTCACTCCGGTTCGAGCCTCTACATCTGTCGACGGTGTGGAAATGTGTGAACGAGAACAAAATTTAGTAGCTCTCTTCTCACTCACAGGCTTCACAACACCTTATTGGTTCTTCACATTTGGAAGAGAAAAAGTAGTTAACACCGAAGCACGTCGTTTACACCATTACATTGGTCAGGTTGAAAAAAAAATAGAAGTCTATAGGTATCCCGCTTTTTAAGAAGCAGTGATCTTCCCATCGGCAACAGACCTCAAAAGTATTTTCAGTTCATTTTGTACACTCTCATTAAGATCTATCCTGTTGAGCACCTGGTTGACACAATGAAAACAGGTATAAAATTGATGTTGATGATGATTCGTTACAAATCTATGATGACTCCATCAACACATAAAACGAGGGGAATGCATTTTTCTTCCAAATGTACTAAATTTGGCGTGTATTCCAGTGATATAATAAATTTGTACACAAACATTTTGTCCTTTGTAATCATCTCAGACAACATGAGCTTGAAGGAAGTTGGAAACATTCTGAATTAACTTCAAGTACATAATAACAACCGAGTCAAGCGTGGGACACACTCTTGAAAAATTAATGATCACCAACCACACATTTTTTTAGGGCTACACACACATGTTCTAACGAGTTTGCAACATAAGCGACTTGAGATTTAGGTTCGGAGAACTCATTGACAGGCGTGTTGAAGGTCGTATACGTGTGTTGTGTAATATTCGAGTTCTCTCCGCTGTCATGTAAAATGATCAGTGAACCAAAGGCGTGAAGCATGTGAGCGAGTAAGTGCATCGTCGATGAGACTCGTGGGTTAGAGGATAACGCTCATTTTGACATGAATACAAGCGGAGAACAGTTTTCCTAAGCCCCGAACTATGGGACATGTGCACTCTTTCTCTATATTATTAAATAAAAAATTCTTGACGAGATTCCCAATGTAGTTTTTCATCCCTCTCTTCCATCTTATAAAAACACCATATACTAAGCTCTTTGGGCCACCCATATCGCTCACCCAGTCTTCTCGCAAGACATCCAAAGGTCGTTGACAGGAGGACAGGGAAACTCCATTATTTTGCATGATGTCGGCCTACACACAAACTCGGTCGTCAATAACGTCGTATTTCTGTTCGAGAAGGCGAGAGGAAGAGAGTTATATAATAAACAGTATACGAACAAATTTTTACCATTTTATAGTCATTTTCGCACATTTCCGAGAAGGGAAACGGGGAATTCTTCAAAGTAATAGGTGAGTAGGGCTTTAAGGTATTTACATGATATCACCACAGTCTCCAAGAGATTTACAAATCAATAGGATTATACAAAACAATGTTTTTTCTCTCACACTCTTCCTCTGGTAACAAATTTCTACTTTGCAAGTATACACACTGGATAGACTCCCATGTTTTTTTCCTATAGTGATGATGAAATTGCCGTCTTTCAACTTTCCTTCGGTATAGTTGTGAACTTGGAAAAGATTACAATTATATAGTTGAGCTGAACAACATCGACAAAGAGCTCCCATCAATTTTTCCCCATGAGTAGGCCGGAATTGATGAGGAAGATACAAAATTGGTTTGATGGGTACATTACTATTATTACGCGCTCCCTTACGCTGAGGGTGACGACGCGAACAGATTCAAGAAATAAATTACTTTCTTCCCTCGTCTTGTGTGGAGCTGGTGGATTGATGTTAATTCTGGCTCAATTTGCAAACACTTGAGTGACTCCGTGTCGTCGTGCTTGCTGACCGAGAAAAATCAACAATCTCTGTAATGATGATACATGATAATGGGACAAACTTTTTGAGATACACACCATGCTTTTGAGTGGGTAGCCTATTATGTGATGTGTATCATGAGAAATCCAAATGAAAGTGTACTTTTGAAAAGAAATTTGTTGAGGAAACAGGGAAAAAATGAGGACAAGGAGAAAATTGTATTGTACACAATTTTCCATCACAATAATCAAATAAAAGAATCAATTGGACCTCAAACCTGTGATAAAAATTCCATTCAAATAATGATCCATACTACAAGTCACTCACAAACCTTGGTCAAAGATGCGACAAAAACGGGGTAATCAGAATGGTAAACTTTAAAAAAAATACCAAGATGTATTGCAACAGCCTCTGGAGGAAACCTAGTTTCCAACAAAAAGCTCAGGAGTTGTAATGAATATTGAGATTTGCTCCACTTCCGAGAAAACTCATCGAGTCCCTATTATTACACGGAGACGGACAGAGAAGACTTTTGGTTCAATTCGCTAATACGCTTTAATACATAATCATGTTGAATCTTTAATAGGAAAAAAGAAACTTATTTATGAATGCCTTTTCAGTGTAAGAGAGAGAGAGAGGAAGCTAAATTACAAACACTGTATCTCAAAACTTTTCCTCCAAAGAAATCCCTTCTACAAAAAAAGAACAAACTAGTGAAACTGGGAACGACTGTAATAGGTTTTAATAAATCCAGCCATCCTGCCAACGTGTAGATACATACGTGTAGATATAATGGGAGTATAAATTTCTCAAAAGTCTGAGCCTTTCCCGTCGTCTCGTGTTGTTTCTCAGTAAATAATGTATTTTGGAAACTCCTCTTTTTCCACTCGGTCACAAGGTTTGGAGCATCGATTAATTTCCCCCTACTTTTTGATGACTTCGCATTTCCAATTTTCTATTTCTTCCTTTGAGCAAAAAAAAAACCAAGAACATCTGCCTTTTGTGTGTTAGTAGATGAAGCGTATGTGTAATATGTGGGAGTCGTTGTTTGTGCTCAGGTACAGCAGGAAAAGATCTGTTTTCTTCATAATGATTTGGAAAAAAGATTTATGTACACTACTCCAAAGGCAATGTTTCCGTGCTCAGTCTCCATTTGGTGGGAAAGTGTGCTCAAACATATACGTTATGGCGTTGAAATAAATATTATTGAATTCTATTTCTCTTCCAAGCACCCAACAAATTACTTGCGGGGAAAAGCGGTAAAAAGAGTCCAGTGTGGTGTCTCAGCCTCTTCGTCAATTGAGCATGTGTGGGAAATAGTGGTAGCAAGTAGGAAAAAAGTTTACCTGATTTTTCTCCAACTTTCTCCAACCATTTCTGAGGGAGCATAGTGTGTGCCCGAGAACAATGATATGTGTCAGGAGCAATTTGTCTGTCCTGTTGACGACTCAACTGACTCAGCGCATCATCATTTCACGTCAACCAAGTGACACTCTAGCCCACTGTGGCACACACAGACAGAACAACAGGGAGATGAGCATCAGAGAACACATTGTGGCATTTATTATTCATACATCTACGCACGTCCGTACAAAGTGTGACTAGACACTACGAGATTTTTCTGGTTCTCACTCTCAGCCTTCGGGAGGGCGAGGAAAGTGGGAGAGTTTACAAGTAATGTGCGAGCTTTCACTTGGATGAGTGAGAGTACAAGGTACATCGAATCAAGTTGATTGAATTACGTCAGGTCGTAAAGCATGTTGACTAGGTGTCACAATGTCACTCTAATAACACAGAAACAAGGGAGAAAGCGCTACATCCGTTTATTTTAGACTCGGAGGAGGAGAAAAGACTACAATTTACTTTCACCACCTTTCTCTCTGCATACACCTACACATTACTATTTCTTTATATATGATAGTTCGTCATGTACACAAGATGCCAAACAGGTATTACATTTTCATGTGGAGAAGACGTGGAGGTACTTGAGGATCACTTTTTCTAGGAAAAGAGCAAAATGCATTACACCTAAATACGATGAGCAGGGGAAAGTATAGGGACTACTTTGTGATTTCCTGGTTCAACCAAAGTGTGCATAACGAGGACGACAAGCGTGCTTTCCATCATCCAATATTCCCAATCTACTCTTTCCATGCAGAGAGGCTCACTCATACCCTCGCCTCTCAGACACACGTCGACTTCTATTGTTTATAGTGACGAAGTGATAACACTTGAGTGATACATTCCTTCGAAATAGTCGGGTACACATTCCGAAACCATTATTATTATTATGTGCTTTCCTCTCGATGTTCGTGTGAGTCTCACTTGTGTGTCGAGCGAGAGGCTGTACGTGCGGAATATTTTTAATATGGTAATACATCAAGGTACGATCGTTTCACCATCACTATGATTGCTTCAGAGAAAAACTCAGTCGTGCTATCTCCTCACTTATTTTCTCTCTCTCTCTTTCCCTCCTTTCTCTGAGCGGGTTGAGAGGTGTGTGTTTTCTCTCTGGTAAAGTAGCTCTAAAAATGGAACAGAAATCTGCCAATATCATTCATCTTCCTCTCTTTTTCTCTACTCTTTGTCCTTTTCTAAATTTTCGTAGTTTTTTTTCTCTCTTTTCCAAGTTTGAGATATATTGTGGAGTGAAGGAGGGGAGAGGACGATTTATACCATTTTATGAAGGATGTATATTTTTCATTCTTTTCTTAGACTTTCACCTATTTTAAAAACTTGTGTATTCATAAGACACCGACTATTCTTGTGCATTGAGATTGAAGCACGTGACACAGATTTTACTCAATTAAGACGAATTGCAGTGAGACACAAGAAATTTGAGAAAGTTCACTGCAATGACTTTCAGCAGGGTAAACTTTGCTTTGTTCTCATTAACGTTATCATTATCACTGCCCATGTGCCTATTTGATATGGATTCAACTTTCCCCTATATTTTTCTCTCTTCAACATCCTCCCGTAGCCTCCATTTTTTACCCGCTTTTCAAGGGAAATGTACACAAGAGATAATATGCAGATAAATGCAAGTTCCTTTTCTGCTTACGTGTAGCTTCCTTGTCGTCTAAGAAGACACATGACAAAGCACGTAGAGGAAAAGCGGCTTGCTTTCATATTGAATCATTTCCCGTTCATTTCACTCGACTGAGCACCACAACTCGAGTGGTGGAGCGGGGTTGGGGCTTAAAAAATCGGAAAGTCGACACACAATAAAATGGCGTGCCACCATCATCTTTGCGAGGTTGTGAAAAACTATTATTGCCGCTAGCTCCATCATATACAAAAAAAGGAACATTTCAACAATATTTTTCCACGTGATGAAACCCACCCCCGAACCCATTTATCTATGAATTTTTTAAAAACGCTAGAAGTAAACTCGGCCATATTTCAAGATTTTTTACAAGCCACGCAAAGCATAAAATACACGTGATGATGTCCCTCGTTTTGGTGGAGGAAAAGCTACGAAAAACGTGCCTTCTTTGAGGGAAAAGCAGTGAAAGAGGATGTACTAAACCCCAATTCATTTCTTGAGGAACAAGGCTGCATTCCAAACTTTTCTTGTGGGTTGTACAACAATGCAAATCCATTATTTACCTTTATCTCAGAGTCGATTAGAACGTCGTACATAGCTTAAGCCAATGAATGAGAAGTTGTGTAAGATGCATTGTGAAAACAGGACTTCCTCGCTCAATACATGTTTCCCTATACACATATCCTTCTTAATTATTTTCTCCACTTTCTCCGCTGAGATATAGCTAAAAAAATCCTTTCATACTCTGCGGATGCCTATAGAAAAGGACAAAGGAAACCTGACTCCTGTATTTGGTGAAGCATGCTTCTCCCCATTCTATTTGTCGTCTTTGCACATGTTTGCCTCAATTCGCACATGCATAAGAGTTTCAATAATCTTCCAGTGTATTGAGTAGAAAAAAAACGGAGTCAGGACGACGCAATGTGTCTTGCTGCTCCTTTTGTTAGCTACTTTTTTTCGTGATAAAAAGGGAGCACATCCGCTTCGTGGCACGACATTGGAATATTGGCAAGCCAGAGCGGATCCCTGGAGTTGTGTGTGAGTTGATATATTCAAATGTGCACACACGTCTTGTGTACAATGTGTATACAGCGAAGAATGTCTGTATGAGGAGGAATTTTTTTTTGTTTGCCCTTCCATGCACTTTTTGCATGCCACAGTAAATTTTCTTCTGCCAAACGTGATTCCTTTCTCTCCCTGTATGATTGGATATTTTTTGGTGGGGAGAGTAACACTCGGCAAGCTGCTACCAGTGTGATGACAGCTAAAGTGGTACACTCACGGTGAAAGTGATGCAATCGCGTAGTACTCTGTATCTCTCAAAGTGGAATGTGAAAGCTACGAATGTTTTCGAAAAAAATAGCCCGAAAAAATAGGGAGATGAAATTCATGCCGCTGATTTTCTATTAGAAAAGCATAGATCCCATTGTTTGAGAAATTCAGTGACGACGAAACTATGTGTGAGAAAGTATATGGCAGCGTTTTCCCTCCGCTCTCCAAAAATGTGCAGGTGGCAGGTGTTAGCTATGAATGTATGTGACCTACTCGCCCTGTTTATTTTTTACCCTACCTCGTGCTCACTTCAAAAACACAGATAATCGACAGGAAATTGACAGAATGGAGGGTGAAAGGACTCATGCTTTCTTCCTCACGCTGAGCGGGAGCTCCTCTCAGAGATAGATGTCACAATAGAAACTCATAGAAAACAATGAGGGGAAGTGAAAGTCACAATGAGCGTGAGTGAGCAGTCCTCCAAGTGAAAACATGGAGTGATACACACAAACCAATGTTGTTATTCCACACACAGTCATCTCACGTGTTTAAATAAAAGCGAGAGAGAAAGCAGCGAAGCAGGTTTGTACAATAAAAAAAACACACACAACTGCAGGAAAAAGTCGGACTGTCTTCACTCTCACTTTTTTTTCCTAGTGAAAATAAAACACTTAGTAGAATAAGGCCATGAAGATCCGATTCTTGTCAATTCAATGCTTTTTGATGTAGGAAAAAAATCGTAATGTTGTTTGCTCAAGCTTCAAGCTGGAAACAAATGGATTCTTTCCGTTACACCAGAGAAAGTGAACGATGTACACACACCGCAGACGAAAGACAAACGGCTTGTCGACCGTGGTAAAAAAAAACTTTCACAGAAGTCACTAAAAAAAGTAGTGCAATAGATGATTTTTTTACTCTCCCATGCCAAGAAAAGTCATGTGCACCTTCGCGTGAAGGCTAAAGAAGACGAATGTGAGATTGTGGATGCACTATTTCAATTCCTCTCCGTGTATCGACGGTTTGACTAGTTTCCAGTTTCTTTAAATTCCTCACCTCAAACCTCACTTTCACTCTAGCCATGACATACATAATTCTATGGAACAACAACAACTCACTTCACTGGAGAAAGTGGAGAAAACTCACTAGACTTTTGACGCCACGAAGAAATACACAATCTACTGGATAAATCACGGTGTCTCTTTCAACTACAGATATTTACTCGACGAACTAATAGGCTCTCATTTTATTGCAAGACAATCTGGACATCATCCCAAAAATTCTGCGAGCCTAATACCGCCGAGCAAGACTTGTTGATAAATACTGGCAAGCATTGAGATGGAATGCTACTAATAAAAGACTCATCTGATCACACACACACACACTCGTCATTCATCGGCCATTACTCTATTTTCTCCTTGTCGCATTCATTTGCCGTGACCATATTATTAGAGCTCTCCGTTGAAGAATGATTCCTGCTATTTTTCCTTCTTGAGCCAAAGCTTTGCTTGACTTTTTTTTCTTGTGTAATGTATGCATAAAGTTACAGTTATCTCAGTCCTATTTCACTGAGTTATGCCAAGGGATTACACAGTGGGAAAAAGTTTTCACCTACTTTACCTCCACATACAAGCGACACTGTATTATGCTGAGCACACCATTCGACAAAAATACGAGATTAAATAAGCGAATTCGACTGGGGCATGTGGTCGCATTCTTTGAGAAAAGTTGAATGAATGAATTTTTGCGAGACGCAACGAGCACATTGTGTCAACGAGAAAGTGTAGGAAAATGTGTCGCATAAATGGAGCAAACGGGTCTTGAAGATACACACGTGCATGCTTAAGATGAAAACCGGCATCAAGAATAAAATGAAACGGAGTGCACACCGAAAACAGTGAGAGAAACGAGCAATAAGCAAGACTGAGAGAAAGTGGTCAAAAGGAAAGTCATTTTCTCCAATGAAATTGATTGCTTCGCCCATGCAAGGCCGTTTACTTTTGATCAAGAGGTATTTTCCGGTGCTATCATGAATGTCAGCCTTTTTTCCATGTGTTCTAAATGTGCCTTTACGTCCGTTATGTATAGAGAAAGGAGAGAAAGCACAAAAAATTCTGCTCGCGTATCGCCAGATCTAGAAAGAAAGCTCTGATAGCAGATTAGGAAGCATATGAGGTGGATACTTATAGGTTATTATGAATGAGGTGGTGGAGTACAAGGAATTCTTATAGATGTCGTTTTTTCTGTGGGTAAATGAGATTCGATTCTTTTAATATGGAGGCGGGCCTCCGTGTAGAGACATACACGTGTATTATACGCTGGATGACTTCTTTGTTCTGCTCTGCTCCAGAGAAAAATGGAGAATGTCGACTCTTTCGAGTAGCAATACTCAGTCTCGTCTTTCGATTACCGGGTATCCCTTTCAGAGTCAGAGACATTGCTCACTTTGTGACTTCTCAACCACGGGAGTTGAATAAATGACACTTTCTTCGTCAACCTGCTCCCTCCCTTATGCATTTATTAATACTGATGTATTTTCCGGAGAGCAGTTGGGAAAACTATGAATGAACAATGGTTACGAAAGACTTTCTCCAGACTTTCTCTCTCTCCTATTGTTATTTTCCACTAAATGCTTTCTTATGTCGGGGGCTCGCCTTGAGAGAACATTTCGTCGAAATGATGACAAACGATACATTTTTATCTCAAGCATTCCGAGGAGATCTCTCTGATTTTATAAAGAATGAAATTCTTGGACATGAATCTTTGTTCCAGAGAAGAATTCGAGAAAAAAAAACTAATAATTCGGAGTCATTTTTATTGCACTCGTTTTTAGGGCAGTTATTTTTCCCATCCAGAACTCTGAGTGTTGCTCTTTTCATCTGGAGAATGTCTGGCCTCACGTTTTTTTTCTGCAAAAAGAAAAACAGAAGATGTGGCTGTGGGTCGAGAGGACGATACAGCGTTTTACTTTTCCTCTGTCGCTTCAGTGAAAGTCGAAATCAATCTCTTGCTCTTCAAAGAAATCGAGTTGTGTCAATGAATCTAATTTTATGCTGTACAGTTATGAACCAGAGTTTCTACCTCGAGGATAGACTAACATTTGAAGCAGGCTGATGTTAGCAAACACACACAACCTCCGGGCAAGATTAAATCCCGACGAAAAAGAGCGGCGTGTGGTTTTCACGTAATCTTCCATGAAATTGTGACCGCATTGTCATTACACTTGTAATGTGACAAGGTGAGTCTATGATAGTGACCGTTGTAACGGATCTCGATGAACAACGATGACCTCCTTTCACCATGATTAACTTTACAACTTCGGCGACGTGCTCGCACAATTGCGAGTTGAAATCCACCAAAATGCCACTTCCAAAGCACTGAGAGTGTATGCTCCAACACTTCGCTGATGGATTTCTGAGCTGGCAAAATACTACACCACAAAAAACTGCTGCGGAGCTAGGACAAGGAGATTATACGTTTCAAGTCCAACCCGTAGAAGACTGCTTCACATTACTTCCGCTCTGGTTACTCTCCCGTGCTTTCGCAAATCACCGAACTGCCATACCGTTCGAAGTGAACCTTTGGTAGTTTTAGAATCAATAAAAGATATACGATTTCAAATACAAGGAATTGTTACAGTTCACCTGCTGATGAGTAAACAGTGTTTTTTCATAATTCTTAAATCAGTCAAATACCCGTACAAATTTCCTTTTTCTACAAGTCAAACATTTTTTTGCAGTTTTTTTTCGAAAGCAAAAAACGGATTTTGGCTTGTGGAAGTCATTTCAAGATTTTTTTAAAAACTTGTCTTGCAATATTAATAGCAACTCTAAACCAGAACATCCTCTACTTCCTCCTTTTTTACAAAACTATGCAAAACATTCTCATTTTTTGCGAAAATGGTGTGCTGAAGTCATACAAGCTTACTTTTGACTCTATCAGTTTTATAAGCTGTGCCTACAACGAGATTTCAGAAGCGGCACTATCTTCCTGTTAGCAAGTGGATTTTATAATTTAGAGGAGAGCCTCCGCATACCAAGATGAAACTGCCGAATGTTCATTAATAATTCAGCTTGTGTGAAGAAAGGGCTTTCAGAGGAGTTGCACACTTTTCGACTCCCTCCACATTTTACACACTTGACGTTTGGAGCACCGTGGAAAACATGATTTAACTATGCATAAGAGCCTTTGATGTTGTCTTCGACATGATCGTCGGCGTCCACGTTTTCCCCACATGGGAAGACATCAGAGATCATTAGGAAGGAGGATAATGTGCTTTCTGCTTATTCGCAGAAATCCACTATTTACCACGATGATTACGGTGCACTCTTCCACTTTGAGAGGAAGCCTCGGCATCCTTTTTTTCATCGTCAGTAAAGTGCTTGTTGGCGGCTCAAGAGACTTTATGAATTCTATTTCCGTGTACTTCTCGTCATAAAAAATGGAAAACTAAGAGAGGTAATTGTGAGCATGCACCGAGGAAAAATAAGGACACGAGGGTGTTTTCAAGATTTTTTTTTCTCTGTAAATTTAGAGAGGTTTAATCCAATTCTCGGGATGACGACGGCCTCAAAAGTTCATTACATTAGAGGCCATTAGTGTCACAAACCTATTCTTTGTCTGGAGATTTGTGCTTTTTAAAGTGGCTTTCCCCCTGAGCAGAAACAAGACGTTTCTGAGACAATCTCCTTGTTTGACAAACATATGTACTTCTGTTTGACTCACCTGGGAAACAGGATTTTGTCAGTTTTTTTAAAGTAAAAGCCGGAGACATTTTGATGACTTAATGAAACGAGTGGGAAACATCACCACAAACCTTTGAAATCTCCTTTCGTGGATTGCCTTGTCAACGGCCCATTTACATAAAATACTTTCCAACATATGCCTCACTTTTTGTTTGACTTTCACATCACACATCCCTCGAAAAAGCGACTTTCTCAATTTTCCTCAGGTTAAACACACTCAACCTTCGTGTTTGTCGTGTTCATGGTGGTTTTTTTTGTGGAAAAAAGAGAAGAATTTACACTTTTTCGTGCCGCCCACAAAAACGCCTTCTCTAGATGTTGCTAAGTATGCGGAGGTTAAGCTGGAGTCATCCTTCATTCTATGCATAATGGGCTGGGTCTCTCAATTTTTTATGATGCTATTTTTCTCTTCAATTTTGACAAGCATACAAATTTGAAGCACAAGGCTCCTGAACTTTCTTTTTGGTTAGCGGTCAAAGGCTTGAGGCCTCTTTCCGCCTTATTCTTTTAAATTAATGCGTATCGACATGGAACTACGTCGTTTTTAGGTTAAAAATCAGGTTGCCATTTGATTTAATCAGTATTTTTCTCAAAAGACGCTGTCTTCAAGTTGCAATCAAATAAGTTAAGCTTTGCACAATGAAATGAGTTTTTCAAGCCTTTCCTTCTGAGAGATGGGAGGCTCTGTGCTAAAAATTTAAGAGCATTTAATGGTACACAGATTAAAGACCTTGAATACACCCTGAAACTGACTGCAGTTGGCAGGCGGTATGACGAAAAAATGAAGATGAACGAAAGAAGCACGTCTCCCTATCTTTTTCCGAGTAAAGTGGAGCAAAAGTCTGGTGCAGACACAAGAAATAAATCGTTGTGATGTGATTGACAACTGGAAAGCAGTTCATCTTCATCCACTCTCACACGCACAAATATCGAGTTATAAAAAACATCATCCTATACATTATATGGTCTTGTGAGATTTCGATTTATATAAGCACATCATTGTTGTCGGATTTTTTTTCGAAAGAATTTGTAATTCCCAAAAAAAATATGAAATTCGACGTAGTTTGACAGTGTCATTAAATCTGTAAATTACCTGAGAAAGTCGAAAAAAGTCTGGGAGTCACATTTTCCAAGAATGGAGACGCAAAAAGAGCGGAAATGCAGGAGTGATATTGAAGAATAAGGGAAAACATCGGATGGAGGAAAACGGATGTATTATCCGTGTGCATTGTGAAAGTTGCTTTCGTTTAACTACAATGCAAGCATAAATCGAGAGATGCTGTTTGTACGACTTTGTTGTAACCCACGCGAAGCAATTGTGCTGAAATCAGGTTGTATTTTTCAATCTTCCTCCAATATCGGCTTGTGTTTCCTGTCGTTTTTATATAGGACGTTGCCGGAGTGGGTGGAGCTACAATGTCTGCTAGCGTTTATTTACAAAACGCGATTTCCTCTCACCTTCTCCGTCATTGATTCATTAGTAAATCATTTATAAAACTTTATTGAACATCTGACTCCTACACAGTTTTGTTTCTAACTTTTGACAACATATTTTCCACAAAAAAAAATACTACTACGAATTCTGTCGTTTCATTCGGCACATCCAAATATTATGGCTTGTATTAAAAGCAATTGTCACAAATTTGACCACGTTGTAGATATTACAATCAAGTTCCGCAAAGCCTATGGCGTATAAAATCAGAGGATCACTCGCTTACATCACGTTTATTGCAACTTGCTTATTTTTAATCTCTTTGCTTCAATTGCTACCTTCTGCGTTTAATACGAAAGAGCGCGATTCATGTGAGGACAGCCAATGAATGATGATGACTAAAAGGTAATTTGTGCTTTTCCAATAAAATATTACATCTCTCTTTCATTACATGTGAGTACACCAAGAGGGAAAGAGGGTGAAAGTATGAGTAATCCATTTGGAGAGCAATATAAAAATGTAATATTATGGATTTTATTCTTCAACCCACATCTCACACTTCTCAAAAGGCGCTGTGAACGAAGCGGAAGAAAGGAAATCCTGGAATAATAAGGGAGTATGGATGTACGCATCCAGCTGTGGATTTAGTATGCTCAACTCGTTTAATTTATTTTCTTAACCTAGTTGCACTCGTCTAAGACAGAGAACTCTCCCCTTATTGGCTGATTCCACTGACTTTCTCCCACTTTTTCTCATCAAAGGAAAGTTGAGAGTTTGCTATATCACCGCATGGGTTTTCGTCAGTTTATTCTAGCAACATTATATTTCCTTCTCACTTCCGTTCCCTTTCACTGCGTCATCTCGATCACACACGTGTAGTCATGTATATTTATTTATGTATATAGAGAGTAGATAATATGCTGGGAAATGATTAGATGAACCGTTTCCTCACAAACACACTGCTTACTAATCACTGGATGAAATTTTGTTGATACAAGTGCCTCTTCTTTTGAAGACCACCGCGAACATTTAACGAAAGTCGCATCACTGGGGGAACACGTTGAGAAATAGAAAATTGGAAAAAGATATTAGCTTTCATTTGAGCAACCGTTTTTTTCCTGTCGTACGAGATGTTTGGCGACAAGGGGAAAGTGGAGATTTAACTGGTGTCTTGTTTGTTGTTTCTTTTCTGGTTGGAAAGACATGTGTTTGCATACATGCATTTAAATTTCCTCGAGAAAAAAAAGAGCTTCACCTTCGTCTAATTGCCTTTTCTCCTCAAACCTGTGTGTGGTGTCCACACAGGTATTACAACTGATTTCAGGGCCTCCGTAATCATCCTCTCCGACTTTGTATCCAACTCGTAGTCGTGCAGGCGTGCTCGGATTTCCACTTTTTCTATCTCATTCAAGAAACGAACGGAATCGCCGCTCTTTCCCTCACCGCTTTCCCCAAACGGCTTACCTCTTCTCTCGACTATTTTATTCTGACAGCGAGTTGAGTCACGAAACCCTATGTTTATATCAGGCTTGATGGAAGAGTTCCCGATTTCAAGGTAAGACGAGAGGAAGAGAGAATATATTATATGCACACTGAAGAAAGTTTTTTTCGCTTGCATTTTTGGGGGAAAGTCGACGAAATGCTCCCTTTGGATTTAGTCTTCCTTACCCGTTTACCTTGAGTTTTCAAAAAAGGGATGAGGCTCCCGCTTTTCTTGTGACCGGATTTCTTTTCGTTGAACGCAGTTGATATAAGTTGTAAAATTGTTGGTGCCATATGCACGACAGAAGGATATTATGTGGAGTTGAGAAAGGCCTAGTACTTTGGGAGGGCACAACTCTCTAACCGTTTTACGGGAACGACGGGTAAACCGATGAAAAGCTTTAAGCTGGCTCTCTTCTGTTTTTTTTGTGGTACGGAATATTTTAGAGGGAGATTCCCCATAAAAGTCAACCTCTTCCATTAATGTATCATCATCTTCATTTTCTTCGCTGGCGAGCTGAGGGAGACTCAATTCAGTGAATTTCTAGCTGAGGAACAGTTTAGACTGGAGAAAGTCCTACAAGAGCAATCCCTCATTATACCCAATGGATTTTCCGCTGACACGCTGAACAGTATGAAAATCATGGAACTGCCACACTCTGTCCGCTTTTTGTACCCAACGTTGTTGCATGATCCTCCCTTAACGCAAGCCTTCCAGTTCTCTCTACCGGCAACTACATGATGAAGTCTGAATCTGACTAACGTGGTTACATGAAAAAAATGTTGACTATAACCTCTCAGAAAACATTTGTATGAATGAATCAAACCAATCTAAACGGAAGCAACAAAATCAGTGTTCCGCCCTGTTTTTTCTCCTATTTTCTCTCTCTCTCTCTTGCTGCCGTTTCCACAAGAGAAATGGGGTGTTTTGTGATAGAAATATCTTGACTTGACATGAAATATGATAGTTAATGCTGACATAAAACTGAAGACTGGGGAGAAAGCTTGGTTGAACTAGTTTCCACTCTGTGTTTGCCGACTTCACCAGACTTTTGTAGAGTAACCAAATTTACATGCCCAACCGAGAAAAAAATGGTGCATACAAACAAGATCGGGAGAGTGATGAAAATCTCAGGAAGTGAGAGCTCGTAGACAACACACCGTCAACAAAATCGGTTGTCTAGCATAATAATATGTTTTTTTTTGCTCAAAGTACATCTAACTTTGTGGCAAAATGTTTGAATGCTCGCTAGCCAATCTCAACAAACTCCGTATTTTTCTCCGTGAACAACAGACAATGTGTGCGGTACGTGTGGCAATCTAGATAAAACCAGATTTTTTTTATGAACCAAGGTTGTCGGAGTGGAAATAAAAATTAACAATGATATCAGAGATGTTGAGACCGGAGATATGAGAGTTGGGTATATTAAAATGGCGTTTTATCTAAACGATTTTTTGAGGAAATACACCGTAATGGTTGCGTGGTGCATAATTCACGCTCTTAGTGCCCACTCTGAGTTTTCTCTCAGCCTACACACATTATGTAGCTTGAATGACGCCAATTACTGATCCCTCGTCGGCATTCACGGTGTGATATGCCAGAGGGAAAGGTTGATGCACCAAAATCAATTTGTGTCTAACGAGTGTGAGCAGCCCACTGCTTTGTTTATTTATACAACTTTTTCCCAAACCTGGGCTCAGAGTTCCGAGCTGCTTGTTTTCTACGACAGAAATAGGTCACTGATTACGAATATATGACGTTTCACCACGGATTATGTCATAACTCCAATATTTTTAGGTGATTGAGCAAATGCTAGTTGAAATACGTACAGAAATCTGTAGCAAAAAAAAATTGACGGGCTTTGTTGGTTGTCAAAAAAGTTTGGGAGTCACTTATTGAAGGTGAAGCGTGAGCATAAAAGTAGCTGAATCTGAATTTTTTTATGAATACAAGTGCAACAAAGAGGGTGTACCGTTGTAATAATGGTGTAATATTTGTCTGGGGATAAAGTTACTGTTGTCACTCAACAAAAGAACTGATCCCCCTTTCTTTGAGACAAATATTTTGAGTACAAATATTTGATTTCTTTTCCTTCACTCTCGAGAATATAAAAAAGGACACAAAGTCGTGTGAGTATGGAGGTGATGAGGGTTTACGATGAGTTCGAAATGGGAGAATGATTAAATGGACTGTCGTAACATCCTGGAGCACAATTTTCTAATTAAACTACTATTCTTCACGTTGTCAGGTACAAAGGCGTTGAGAAAGCATCTTGTTTTTCTCAGCGGCTTGCCTCCAATTCCATAGATTTTGACACGTACAAAATAATGGGAGCCAGATTCCAAGGTAAACAGAGGAGATGCCCGAGGGAAGAATCGATTGAGACGCCTAATAGCTTTCTCGCCTATATCCTTAACAAAAGATTTGATCAACAATTTCTGGAGAGCGATCGTGCTTTCTTTTATACCTTAACTTATGCTGCGAGCTACAAGAAAGAGTTAAACTTGTCAGGTGACACTTTATTTTAGTGTCGACATAATGAGCACCACCTCAAGAATTCGTGAGCTCTGACATTTGATATGACACAACACATATTTTGTGCAAAATTTTGAGTGACTCCAAAGCCACCTCGATAACCTTCGCCATTGCGTCAGTTATTTCATCCCTTAGATTGCCCCACATCGAGATTCCGAGTCTATGATCTCTCATTATCGTTTTTACGAGGTTGTTCAACCATTCGTACTACAAAAATACGTAATCAGAAAGGACAATCGGGAAGTTGCATCCCTGCTCAGGAGTGTTCAAGAGTAATGGGATTTGCGTCTGGGAAATGCGCAAGATAAAAAGTCAGACATAAAAATCTCAGTATAACGACCATGCCAGTAAACTGTCAATGGTATAAAACTAAGGTCACTAAACAAAACGAAATCGAAAATCGGTGCGTTCACTGTATGCCTCGAGTTATCCATAAAAACACGATGACATTAACGGTAGACAATTTTATCTACAAGCTAATAATAGCTGGGACATGTCCAGTCGACGATAATTTCGGTATCGCATGTGAATTCCAAAATAGCAGCATTGATATTCGTCTTGTTATACTCTTATTTTATATTATGACACGCAAACCGAATCACGTAGACGTTGGTTTTTTTATTTGAAATAATTAAGGCGAATTCGCTGTAATTACTTTTTTCGAGCTGAACACCCATTTTCACCTGACAAAAATGATGGTATTTGAAGCAATTACTCAGATTCCATACATGCCCTTCCTTCTCACCGGAGACTCTGTACGAGTTGTCTTTGTTGCGGTTCTCTCTCAGATTTCAGGGAAAAGCACATTCAGAGATCTCGTTTCCGTCACGGCACACACACGAAATGTTGACAAACAGGGTTGAGAGTGAAACCCCTTATTTTCTTTGAAAGCTCAAGAGGGCGAGTTCAAGTCGGTGCTCAAGTAGCAATTGAAAAGTACGTATGAAATTCCATTCCAGGAAAAGAAGTCGTCTCAGAACTACACACTGAGAGCAGAGACAAAAATCACTCTGGAAATTTGACATTAATCAAACAACCCATGAAAACTCTCATCATACATACCTGTACGCCAGCAGCATCAAAAGGAGGAATCTAATGAACATAGTAATCATTGGGAACATGCTTGACTCACAACGACTTCAATAAACACACTCTCTCGGGTATGAAAACGGAGGAACCTCAATCCACTTAAAGGCTCCGTGTGAGTGCTCTTCCCAAAAATTCCTGTCGAATTTGTCAACACTCTTAACCGCACACACATTGACGTTATTAATGTGATCAAACAGGTTTATCGTTATCACAGAGAAAGTGACTAGGAGAAAGTAACTTTTCACGAAGAGAGACCACAGACACACCTTGGAACGCTAGTGTAACCACGTACGACACACCGCATGCCTCCGTGTGCTCAATAAAATTGTGAGGAATAAAGTGAGTTTTCCCGCAGAGAAGACGAAACAATCAAAAAAGTTGTTGCGAGCACATACCAACCATCAAATCCATCCTTGTTACGGGCATAAAGTTAAAAAAGCGAGGAGAAAGCAAGAAAATACCTTTCACGATTGGATGGAACTCGAGTTGAAGATCAGTGAAACCGAATTACCACCGAACCACGAAGACGTGCAATGAGCAACATTCCATCAGTGATTCTTCCAAAAAAACTATCTTCGTAATAAGTGAAAATCAAAGTAGTTACGCTACACATCGAAATACCCGACTTTCACTTAGCCAGCCTGCTTTCTTTATGATTTCTTTTAGATATGGGAAGCAGCACGAGTAGTTTATTATTTAGTCATTCTTTTATTGGATACTTGAGAGCCGTCTTATAAAAGCTATTACATATACGTTTTTGCCCATCCTTGAGAATGCTCCATGAGTTGGACATCATCCAATGTCGTAGGGATGGTAGACAAGGGATAACTCGGTTACTCCGAAATCCATGACCCGAAAGTGGAAACAAAAAAGTTTTTCCCCTTTTTCGGTTCGTGAGGTATAAAACTAAGTTTTATTCTTTCTAATACTCCACCATAATTTATTCTTGGAGCACAGAGCGAGTGCAATACGGATTTTGGCAGAGTGAAAGCAGCTTGTGAAACGAATTAGTGACGGAGGAATGCAATGCAGAAGCGCAATTCATTATGCTTCTAATTCAGATGTTTCTAATAATGGAGAGTGGAAATGAAAATATTGTGGCTCGTATCATTTTTATGGTATTTGAGTTGAAAAAAAAGAAATGTGGTACGGCTTACTTAGTGGATGTAGTGAAATGAGTGGCAGTTGCTTTTCGAAAGGCTATAAGATTATTACGAAATTGAGAACCAAGTGTTCTATCTTACAAATAACACTGTACAACTTTTTATGGGAAGCCTTAAAGGGGAACAGCCATATAAGTGTTCACTAAGTCCATCTGTGTATTGTTCTGCTTTTCCATATTATTATGCGTATTACTTGGCTCACAGAATTCGGGTCAATTATAAAATGCTCCTCAAAAAAAGAGGACCGACATAACCACAACGGCGGCCTCATACATACTTAGAGAGAAGTACGTATGTTCCCACAAATATTTAATACACTTCCTCACTGAAAACAACTCTATTTCCGTAAAGCATGAGCCACTGGTTGAGAATCGGACGTGGATGAGCGTATTACTACAAATGTGCGGAGCGGACTTTCACCACACGGTGTCATTTCCAATATTAAAACTTTCATTCAATCCTTTTCCTTCTTTACCCATTACAGCGTTCTTGTTTAGACATTTTGAAGACATAATAAATGTGATGGGAGCGAATGCCACATTTTCTCCAGTTTTCACAAGAAAAATAAGCTGTGCGCGGACGTCCAATAATATTTTCTCCTTTTGTCCAACTCTCCGCACATAAAATTGCACAATGAGCTCCTCAAACATGAAATGGTGAGGTTCGTGTACTGGCGAAGAAAGAGAGAAAACAGTGAAAGGAGTCCCACTTTCGTATGAAACATATCACCAATCATTACCGTAATAGCGCACTTCATCAGATTCCCTTTTTTCAATTACTTTTCCACAACTCGTTGGAGCAACGTCATTTGTAATCGGGTCTCCTCACCATCGTCACCACAACCAGAGAAATGTGGAAGTATGTCAGCGACTTATTGAGTGAACAGTCCAGCGGTGAGCATCGAGAGTGGCATTTGTAAGACGAGTTAGGAGAGAAGGAAACAGGTCGAAAAAGCAAAATGAATTTTAGCGAAAAAAAAACACGAGAGTGGAAACCCGGAGAGGGAGGGAATGACGTGACAGGGACGTGTCACACCGATCTCAGAGACTGGGAAAACCAATGCCAACGAGGAAGTGGCTTCTTATTGATATTAATACGTTATATATACTCGCATTCCTTTTTCGTCCACTTTGACTCAGGCGCAACCCTTTCGATATGCATGTGACAGTGTGAAGACCAAAGAGAAAGTGAGAGAAAGCGAGTGTGTGTGTGCATTCGCAAATTCTATTTACGAACCCGAAAAGCCTTGTTCCCCATTTTGTGTGACATAAATAGTGTCTCTTCACTACTGTCTGTGGCACACACTCCCACTTTCCCTGATGATGAGAAGTTTGGCTCCTTATTTTACGACTTTTCTCGCCATCCCTTTTCCGTCCGGATTCATAAAGTGTTTGAGGTCAAGCATAATATTTTGGTTTAGAAAAGGGTACTCACGTTACGTGCATTGAGTCACTATTATCAAATTTGTCCCTCTTGCCCTCCAAAATCACGGAGAGAATGGAACGCAGATATTATAATGGGGTTCTTCTTGATTTGGTGAAATCCAGCGGAAAATTGCAGACGTTATACACCGACAAAAGGAATTCGGACTGGATCATTTTAATCCTTGCTACCTATTCCTTTATTGTCGTGATTACGTGTCTTCTTTGACACGATTTGCACCGAGTTAACCATTTCAGTGGGAAAATTATATGGAGCAGAAAACCAGATTGTTGATTGTAGGACGATCCATGAAAACTGACCTTTTTGCCAAGGCTCAGTGTGTGATGGAGAAAGCAAATATTCAATGCACCTTTCCAAAAAAATGAGAAAATCAGTTCAAAGATAAAAGTATATAGTAAAAGGACTTTCGAAAAAATACGAGTGTCCAAGTCAACACATCCATGTAGCACTTGTTCCCCACTTTGCTCCATCTCTCAATTTTATTTTGGTCGAGTATCAAAAAGTGGGGTAATGTCTAGCGTGTTCATGAGGGAGCCCGTTAAAAAAAGTCATTTTACACAAACGAATTCATTGAGTAGTTTCAAACGTAATGTGTTTCCTCACGAAAGCGGAGAAGAGAGAGAAAGATGTACGAGAAAATATTTTATTTCTGACACCGCACACATGATGATGATGAAGGTGGCTTGTTACAACATCTGGGATTCTCGGTGGAGTTTCACTCGCCTTGAGATTTTATGGACAGTTGTGTGCCACCCTGGAAATTCTTAAATATCCCTGGCACGACAGAAAAATATATCTGGCAATAATATTATATACCATCATCATTCCACAAGGACAGTTCTCACTTTGAGAAGATGAAATGCACGTAACTCCTCTTTTTAGTGTAAGAATTCTCACATTTTATCCCCGAAAATAAGGTATGACGATGGTGTAAACGTTATGTGATGATGAGCCATATTTATCACCCCATTACAAGGGTAATTAAACAAGGCGAGTATAAACGATCCAGGCTTCCATTGAATCCACACATTTTCTCTACTCTGACATGAATACTCTCATTCTTTCAGGCTTTTCCGAGAAAAAAAACGAGTTACATAATGTATGAAAAACATTTGCTCCAAACATTCTCTCCCTGGGATGATTAGTTCACGTCCAGCTGGCGTTGAGCCGCAACTGTGACTCAACACGATGCCAAATCATCGAGAGAAAACATGACGGTAGGTGTGATGCACTCTTCAGCGATTTCTCCCTCCTGTTTTGTCATTAAACTGAGTAGTCTAAATGAGCGTTAAGAGAAAATGTTTGTGTACATAGGTTGTCGTTACATGTGACCAGCTGGTGGAGACATAAAAAAGTTTTGTCTTGCATCGAGAAACCTTCTTGAGACTTGCCACATTACGGACAATGTGTTCTGGAAAAGGTGAGAAGTCATAACATTCCACGACATTTCTTAATAATAAATCCCAAGACAAGAGAAAGGAGAGAAAGTGGAGAGAATGAAGAGAAAATAAATAGGTTTCAATCTCGATTCAATCTTCCTCACAGTCAGTCCACGGAAATAGTTTCGGAGGGATGTACAAGAGAATAGAGACAGAGTGGAAAACAAGGAGACATAATAGAAGAAAGACGAGGGAAAGGAGTCAAGAAAAAAATTAGGCATGTGGAAGCACACTGTGCTATTATCCCGTTTTTTTTCTTACCTCGCACATTTCCTCGAATGAACTCACTACCACCATGATGGGATTGGTGAGTTTTTTAATTTTATGGGAAATCAACAGTGAGCCAATTCCCTGAGATGGAGAAAGAAATCTAGGAAGTTTATAAACTTCCTGGCGGAAGTCTGGATGCAGAGAAAGAGGTGAGTAACAAAGGACAGTGCCTTCACGACCAGATTTTGCGGGAGCAATACAAGAGGAGAGGATATCATGTACAAATATGTGTCTACAATTTTATTCTAATAATGAGCTAATAAGGAAGCTCCCGAACACTCTCATCGATCCATCTCCAACTAGGAAAGAAAGCAAATTTTTCCACCACGATATTCCGGGAAAGTCTTTGTTGGAATCCCTGAAAAAGACGATGTTGCAAAAGACGGACTATTTTTGGTGTGACTCAAGTGAAGGAATTAAAATTTTGTTATGTAAACTCAGCAACTTGTTTTTCGCATATATTGCCCCAACGTCTAAAGTTTGGACACGATTTCCGCAAAATGTTGCTGCTCCACCAAATCTTTTTTGAGACGAGTATATACCTAATAATTTTTAATGTGCTCCACATGCGTCTTCCAGTCTCCTTTGTATTGGAACTCTCTTTCAAAGTGTTTCCTCATTTAGACCGGTTGATGATGATGGAAAGAGTCATTCGGGTAGTTCACATGACTGGTGACCTATTGATAGGAAAAATTTCAAAGGGTTGCGCTAATGGGAAAGTGGCCTCCTGTGAACATTTGATGGCGGAGCTTTTAGCAGCATTTTTTTCTTCTTCTTACAAGCTAAAAATGTGTCAATTTTGCAGGGTATACATAACCTCTTACGAAAAGTTCTCGGGTTGTAGGACACTTTTTGTGGGGCACAAAGGTGAGTCTCCGGAATGATGCAACAAGGTACACGTGTTGAGAAACTTCCAGGATCCCACATTCCCTCACAACCAGGACATGGGAATACAGAGGTTTACATTATTCCACCATTTTTGCGGTCCACATCTCATCGCCGGAATCTCGTGTACTCGCCACCACCAAAATATTCAACATTTGCTCCGTATATTATCGGCATCCTATCAAAGTCACGTTTCTCATCGTTCACGCTACATCATCGTAACGACAACGGAATGCGGTGTATGGTGTATGTGATGCAATTATAAATGGTAAAAATTCATACAAAAAAAACTCACTCTCTTTGCAATGTAATAATAAGATCGAAATGGCAAACGTTATTCTAAAAATAAAAAAAAGTCTCTAAAACCACGACGCGAGATGCTGTTACGGAATGGAAGAAATGCCGAATTTGAGGTTTGTTGATGGAGTCAAAAGGTGAGTTGAGTAGATGCATGTAATGATGGTATACGTGTATGATGATGACGACTAGAAAGCGGATGATTCTCCCATGATGACGTGCAGTCAATTTCACTTTGGGTTACTCCATCCATTTGTATCAATTTGGAAAGCTGGTTCCAGGGTGACGTGAGTACACGCTCTGAGATTTCATAGTGAAAACACTCGTCATGTTTCCTCTAGTACTTGTGTAGTCAGATGTAGGGGCTTGTAACACTGATAAAATGTTGACGAAGGATTGAATAAATGTGCAATTTTCTCATCACTACATATTACACACACATGCAAGTTGACTACATGGTGGCATGCTTGATGCAGGTTCGCTGGTTCTTGCAGCGTTCAGAGAGAATGCAGATGAGTACGATTCTATGGGAAATGTAACAAGGAAAAGTGAAAGTCTTACCTGGTTTTTTTAGTTCTCCATGTAGTAGTAATAATATTTCAAAGGAGGAGACTTAAGTGATGCAATCTTCCTCCATGGCTTCTCGTCTCAAATTTATGTTTTTGTCATGTATCAGAACACTATGTCACTGCCGAATCTCTATTCACTTTTTTCTACACCTATCCTCTAAACACGGAAACGATTGATTTGCACAAGTTTTCGAACGACATCATAGGAAATTTTCTACGGAGTATTCACATCAACGAGTTAAGCATACGACACGAAAACACGAGACAATTGTCTTGCTACCAACTAAAATAATTTCGTGAGGTTCTTTGGCTGGATGTTGTCAAAATCTCGGGATGCAGACAGGTATGGAAATTGATAAAAGTTGACTCCACTCCTCAAAGAGTGTCACTTCAGACTCCACACTGATTAGCTGGAGGAACAAAAGTCCTCTATGATGCTCACCATGTCAAATTGACAGAGAGCTGTCTACAATTTCACTGAATTTTCTCACATTCCTTTTTCCAGTACATTGGAAATAATGGGAACGTTGTTGATGGGTCACTTGAAATAAGGACGACACTCTAAACAAGTCGCGTAGCGACGACAGGAGCACAATTTTTTATGCGTAATATATACTCGTATGCTTCGAGATGACTAATACATTTCGAGTTGATATGTAGCACTCTGAAGTTAATCAAAAAGTGGAGACGAGCTAGCGCACCCACGGATCCGTCGTTGGAATATCTTTTTGGAGGAAAGCACCCGAAATCGTACAAATTCGAAGCAAATATCCTGTCGTCATATTTCTTTCTGTTTGTACACTCCACAACGACAGGAGGATATTTTGTGGTGTCACTCGTTTCACTTCAGTGTTGTAGTACGGGAAAAAATAGGCAGACATGTGAATGAAGAGGATAAGGAGGACATGTGTGAACCGCTTTTCCTACGATGTTCTCGACACGCAGAGAAACTGCAATGATGCGTGCTAGAGCCGAGGCCCACTTTCACTTGCAGAGAGAAAGCATCCAAACTCTTTAAAAATCATCCTGAGAAGATTGTCTTATGTACATGACACTCTCTCTGTGTCTATATTTACCATTGGCGAAATCCATTTTTATTTTCCGTTACCACTCAAAACGGCGGAAGAGAGAAAGGGGAAATGTATGCACTCTCCCCGATATCGTTACGGGTGCACATCTTTTCCTCTATGTCTATTGCGAGTCCCACAAATGTGGGACTGGTGGTGATGCACATTACCATTCGACGACGGCTGGAAGAACAACTTGAGAAGGGAAAGCAGCAGCAAATTGTGTGGGAGCACGGTGCTCGCTTGTATGTACTTCCATCATGATAATGGAAGTGAGGTCTTACACCACGATTGAGACGTGACGACAGTAATTTTCTATCACTGACAACTGCTCCCCAACACCGTTGTCGATCTTGTTCTCACACTGTTTGCGAGCCGTGTGCTAATACTCAAGTTTTCCAAGAGAAACACACACGGCTTGCTGACACACAGAAAACGGCCTCCTTTCACTCTCTACTTTCTCCTTTTATATTTACTCAGAGAGGAAAACACAGAAGATGAAGAGACAAATATTTTTGGCCAATTCTCGGTCAGTTGTGACACTCATAAAAAAGCACACAAGGTTCACACCGCCTCACCAGCTTCTTGTGAACTCCACAGAATTTGTTTGCATTTGCACTTTTACTCACTGGCTCTGTCCTTCGGTGAAAGTAGCAGTGAAATCCTAGAACGATGGGGGTGTGTCGATGTGGTGAGAATCCGCAAATAAGTAAATTCTCCCTTTCAATCTCCCTCTCCCTGTGGACAACCAACCTGTTTATCGTTCAGTCGATTTTTCCCTCTCACCACCAACTCCTTTTTTATAGAGTTGTCAATTGTCACTGTAATCGGAGTGGTATTTTCACTTTCTCCTGAGGTCTGAAATTGAGAAATACATATGAAATATTTCTTGCCGACTTTCTCCCCATGTTTTGGATGCACACAACGTACCGAAAGGAGAATACCGAAATCAGTTGGGGTTTTCGGAACGAGAGGTCTCAAATGACATGAAGATAGAGAGACTGTTGCCTCATGGATCGTGACTCGGGAGAGACGATGATCACATCTTATTTTCTTCGCAAATCAACATTTTTATTATGACAACATCCCTCCTCGTAAACAAGGGTGGAAAGTGGTGTCTCTTGTAAATAATGTAAATCTCGCCTCCTAAGAGTTGCAACTTTTACAGCTTGCACGGGTGACGCTTCAGATTACGGGTGGAAAATTGAATTTTTTTCTCTCTCTTAAAGTGAGAAAGAGACACGCTCCCTTGCACACATTTGCCACACCTTGCTTTCACCAAGAGAAAATAATACACTGTAATCAGGACAGCAGATGCATCCGCTCCAAGTGGCACAAAGAGAGGAACACGGCACGGAAAATCCTTCAGCAAATTATAAATTTACAATTTTTTGTCTTCCTCAACACTCGTTCAACGTTGGAGTAGAGGATTAAATGTCACAAGGTGGCTACCATGAGCTCCTAATTCAACGGCTCCACCAGGATTCCACTTTCCCCTTGTTGCTTTCCCTTCAGGGAAAGTTTGTCTTCTTATTACATTGAATCAAGAAGCTCTCATTCCTCGCAAGAAAAAAAGCAGAGAAAAAAAATCAAGCCGTACAAGGCCTCACGTGTGGAGCATATGACCAGTTTTTTTGGGGGGGTGAGCACTGTGCAACATTCAAAAAGCCACGAGCACCACAGTCACAGTATTAAACAAAGTGTCACTCAGGAAGCACGTTATTTCAGTTTAAGTCATTGGAGACTTGTTGTTTTTTGCGGGGAAGAAATGTTGGAGAGAAGCCCGACGTATCGACGGCGAGACGAGGATAGATTGCGAGTGAGCTCGTCCTCCGTTAAGCTAGCGGAGAAAAAAAAGTCAACAAGAAAGTATTAGACAACTCATTCATGTGTGCTCACTCCTTCCGTCTACTTTTTTCTGTCTCTCTAAAAAGTGGGCTGCATCCACGAGATAGCCATCTCCCTACCGAAAAAAAAGTATATACCAAAAATACCAGAGACAAAAGTAGGGAACGATGAGCAAACATAAAGGTTTTTATGTCTCTGGATCAACAGCCTACTAGCCTTTCATGGAGAAAGTCGTGGTTTCACTTTCACTCACAGTTAAGTAGGCACACCTATTATTCAAAGCTACTCGTAATGGTCGCATTGGCTCGTCCTGATAAATCGTAAATTACAGCTTGCATATTATTAATACCAGGATCGAAAATAGCTGTGCATATATTACGATTTGAAGGTAAAAATATTGTGGGCCAGTGTATTGACTCATTTTTGTGGTGTAATTTGGCTTAAAAACCCACTACCGTTTTTTTTTGTTTCTTGCTCTTTCTACTTGCCTTTGCTCCGTCTCACTTCCAGTGAGATTATAAGAGGAAAAAGGAAGAAGACCCAGGAACCGAGAGGACAGCTCAGAACATGGATATCAACTTACAAAGATGAACGGCTTTTCGTGGAGGAGGAAAAAAATCAACCAGATTCCTTGAATCATCTATTTTCGTCCGTCGTCATCGATATATACGCTCATTATAAGTAGTGGGCAAACTGAGGAGTTGTCCTCGAACTATGTTCCTTTTTATAGGGATTTGAATTCTATCACGAGAAGGACAAACAGGAAAAAAAAGGAGAAGATTTGTGTATTCTGCCAGTGTGCCGATTCTCATCGACGTGCACATACACTGCTCATTTAGCGATATCCATTTACCACGACGATACGATGTTCGTCCCCACCACCATCACCACTACATGCGAATGGGATTGGTGAAAGTTATTTCTGTACTTTGGATGGATGTTGTGCGATAGCATTTGGCCTGCAACTACAACCGGAAACTTTCCCTTTTGTCTTGTAAGTGAGGAGACAGCATGAATGACAAATCTGCATTTGTGAGGAAGCAACTAATCAAGAAGAATTGTTGCTGGAGAACAATGCTAAATAAATTTTGGAGAAAGTTTGCAAATCTTCAATTCCAACTAACCTTTTCGACTTTCACGACCAAACTTGGATTTCAACACGGAGAAAACGTATATTTTACAGGTGCAAGCCCAATGATGAGAGAAACGGGATGAACTAGTGTGTTTGCAGGTAGTAAAATGTGAGGGTAAAAGTCGCGTTAATAGCGGATGGTTAACGGGTGGAAATTAACTTGTTTCATGGTCACCGTCACATGGCTCACAAACACTTGTTCTCAATCAGAGTTTGTGAATCCTCCTCACACACGATCCCTCTCCCCTTCACTGAAGACGAATCTAATCTACCCCCGAAAGCCGGAGTCGTTACGGACAACTATAAGAACCTTTTAAGAGAGAAAGTTTCGTCTGACAAAGGAGAGTCGTAAAGTTTTCCGGCTTTGGAAAGGGAGAAAACGTCATGTAACATTTCACTTTCTATTTTCTCTTCCTTCTCCGACGTTCAGATGAATACGATAATAGTTGACAGCGCACTCCTGTCTCCGCACACAAACGCACACACACTTTCCCTCTGTCTCTCTCGAAGACGAGGAAGGCGAGTGGGAAGGGAAGCGCTTGTTTTATATCGAAGCACCACCACTTCCAACTCGCAGCAACACTCGGGAATGCATTGGAAAGGACAACGTTTTGATTAAGCTATCATGGCATGCTCTCTCAAAGACACGAGGCTACGGAAAGAGGCACGACGAGCGAAGGAAAAAATACTCTTTGTGACCACACACTCATGCAATATGTAGGTGAACAGAGGACGAGGAGCGAAAAGAGTACACTTGCATATACCAAAGACGTGCTTTCTCCGCACTTTCTTTGACTCATTGGCAATTCGCTTTACATACAGTTTTGCTCAAGTGTGTTTGAGAGGAGCGAGTTACAAGCAGGACCATGAGTATTTTTTATGTGTTTGGTCACTCAATGAATTTCTTCGAGTGTGAACCAACTCGCTACACAGACAAGGCTTCTCTCGCCCGGCTTCAATAATATCTGAGCAGAGACTGGTGGAAAAAGGGTCAGCGGCGGAAGATGGAATGAGAGTGATGATGATACTGAGCATGTGAAATGCATAACTTGCAACTGCAGTCTGGGCCACTCGAGTTGGAAAAGTACTAATAAGATGGTCAGGGGGAAAAGGGGGTATAAATTGTTTTATAAAAGTCTGTGGAGACTTGTTCCAAAGAAGAATGCACATTCTCTCACTCGCTCTTGTCTTGTGTTTTTTTTGGAGGGCTAATGTGAAAATGTTACACCCCACAGACACTCGTAAGATTTTTTTTTGTCTGGGGGAAAATCGAGGAAAAATAGTAGAGCTTACTGTGCCTCGTTGAGGAGTGACTGGTGGAATGTTCAAAGGGATTCAGTGTAGTAAGCACCTTACACTTTCACCAAAGCTGAGGTTCTTGTTGAAGTGTGCAAAACAGACTTGTCAGGCATGATATGATGCTCTCACAATAAATGCTGGAGAAAGCACAAGAGCAGGCGAAGAAGTCAAGGCATCACTTGCCGAGGAGAAAGCAATGATGTTGTAACAAACGTTAGAGGAGGTATCTTGTTCCACCGGCTCGCGCAGCATTTTCTTTGTCCTTTCTGCATGCGATCGTGGTTGACTACGTTCGACACAAAAGTGAAAGCACGAGTTGACTCTCGCAAGAATTGTGCTTATTCAGCACGTTTTTGTCCGTTTGGTCACACACGCCGGACAATAGGGAAAACAAAGCTAAGGACACGATTTTCTTCTGAAGTTGTTGAGCCAACAATGGGTTGGGCATTGAGAGGCTGGTAATTGTGCACACGAGGCAATCCCTCTGAATGTTATCGAAATTAGGTGTGTGCGTGCCAGAGATGGAGAGATGACACGCATAGGATTCTCAATAAATTTGCAAGTCTACAGAGAAAGTGGGATACCTTGCATAAATGATTACGGGGAATTTGTACAGTTGGCCAAGTCTTTCACTATAAACAACCGTAGTCTCATCGTAGTGATCTCTAACGTGAGCTTCAGGCTTGCGTTTTTCAACGGAGCAGCATTATATTCTCTTTTTGAAGAGATTCCTCCCTCACAATCTTTGTGAGCCGTGGATGAGCAGAGATTCGGGGGGACATTAATGACCCGAATTTTTTGGATTTGTCTCCTTCGACATTAAAATTAATGAGTTCCAATGACATAATGACGATCAAGTTACTCTGCGGTTGACTGCAAGGCGTTTATCAAGGACTCTGTTTTACGATTGCCAAGGAGTACAGGAATATACAGAGAGAATTTACGGAAACTCGAAGAGTCATCAGTTATCCCTTATCTGGACAAATGCGTCTGGGAATGTGATCAGGAGGCATGATTCTACAGCGATGTATACTAATAATTGCTTGCACTCAATGCAAAACATAGCGTCTCAAGTATTGTGTACCGTTGCCGACGATTTGGACAATCTTGAAACGCCACGGAATCTTGGGAAAGCGATTAATTAGGCGACCGTAATGTAAGGAACGGATGTAAGGAACGGAAGTATCGTGAAAATTGATGTCTTGAGATTGTCCGCGCAAAAAGTTGATAGGTGTCACCCTAATTTTACCCAGAGAGGAGACAGCTCGGTGAAAGTAGACAACAGGAAAGAGAGTCTCGTGAAAGACATCTATCACGAATCCCAGAGTGATGTCCCCCAAAAGACTAGTTAGGTGTACACACTCGGAATTACGAGTGGCACATGTTCGCTCACTCTGTCATTTTGATATGCTCGAAAAGCCAGTGGTGTCCACGATTGTCTGGGTGTGGATGCAAACACATGAATCACAATCTCAAAGAGTTTGAAAGCCCCATATATCTCCATCACTCTTGAACCATGAAAGAGAATGAGGGGTGCTTTGCATGGACCAGCTGCCACGAAGCATTTTTTTTCTCACTTCACCTCTAAACTCTCCTTTGTTCTTCACAACTGGATCAGCATCGCCATAAAGTTGAAAAGATCAGATAAAGAAAGGCAGGATAAAAAAGAAAGTCAGAAAGTGTGAATTGCCCCATGCGAAATAAAGTCCACTTGCACACGTAGTCACTTGGCTTGGTTTGTGCATGTTGGATTTGTTATTAGATAAGCAGTTATCTTGTCCTTTGTACCACTGTCCAACAGGAATTGTGGACCTGTACAGATTTTTCTTTTATTATCTTCTCTCTACCAGGACGACTACATGCTTGTCTTATTGTCTACGACACATAGTATAATTTTGTATGTACTTCTTTGAAATAGGTTCTCTCATTTACAAAAGTTTCTTACCACAACTTGCATTCAAGGTTGAATTTCTTTGTGAATGAGTTGTGAGGGGACTCGCCCAACTATTTTCGGCAGTACGAGCAATGCCCGGAAAATGTGGATTAGCGATATTTGACTACTCTTTGAATTTATCACTTATCCTTACATCAGCTTGATTACCTTTGGAGTTTCTCTATTTTTATTTTACCTAAATCACGGACTACCTTTTCATAATCTTGTCATAGCGATGCTCCTCTCAGGTATTTGCGAACGTTACTGGAATCAAAAGCATGGCTAGTTACAATCATACCAAAATCTGGACGACCGACTATTCTATAATTATATGGATGAACACAAGATAAGCAGTAAAAAATTATTATGCACTAACAGTGGCTCGATTGCTACGGAGATATACACTGATTGTGGAGTACACATATTCAAACATTTTACAAAACATTGTCAGTTCGGCTTGTGGCATTAACAAAGTCTGTGTACTTACAGCTAGTAGTTTGAAGGTAGTAACATGATATGTATGATTTCGGATGTCAGGAACTCGTGCTCTGACGCTGCGGAAAGAGGAATATCAACCGTTGTAATTGAGTGATCTGGCGTTTGTAGCCTCATCCTTAAAAATTGTGTTTTATTTAAACTTGATGATACTCTTCAGAGACAATTCTCATAAAATTCATTCTTCCACCTCAAAAATCGCAGGGGTCACCGCACGCTTCCCTGACTTGGTCCATTGAAGTTATGTTTTCGCATTTTGTCTGCTGGAAAAGAGTAAGAAACTTGACACAGTTTGCGTCACTGGTTGCTTTCTGTTGTCAACGGTTTACAAATCGTACTAGTAAAAAAACATAACTTCAAGCAAATGAAATCATTGGGAAACACAATAAAACTGTTGTAGTCATCAAAAATATTCTTTATGTAAAATCGCAGTTTAAAATCTAACGTTATACACCTTTGAATTTCTATATTTTTTTTTACAAACTTGTGTGTATCACATAATATTATTATGGACGCCGGAATGTTGACCCGTTACAACTGAAGAATATAATAACAACTTTTGGAATTGCTTAATTAGGAAAGCCTCGTTTTTTCATACCAAGGAATGAAAGTGATTTTGTCACTCTGTTTTCTGGGCTTAAACACAAAAAAGTTCTGAATTGGGACTCGTATTCAATTAGTCGATATGATAGATATCTAACAGTTAACAAATGTTCAATATTTAGCTTGTCAATTTCTCGTGCATAAGATAAGGTAATGGATGCAGCTCGTTAAATCGGGTGCAGTCTTCAAACTCAGAATAGTTGTGCAGTGAACAAGCTCAAAAGATATGGTGCGATAGGCAGTGTACAACGTCATTAGCGTGTCAGAGTAACTGAAGTAACAAGATAAAATTCAATCCAAGACAAGAATGTCGCAAACTTTCAGTTAGTTAGTTCATGCAAGCAAAATATTTTTAAACAGAAAAATCTAACTTTTAGCTTGGCCAACCTTCAAGCATATGGACAGTTTTTGTAGCCTAATAGTAATAATATCACGTTTGGCGAGGTTTTGTTGGATTGTTTCATTCAATAAGTGAAAATGCTGTGAACTTTGGAAAATCCTATGTTTCAGGTCGTAAACATCTATAAAACTACATACAACACACAAACTTTGGGGCGAGAAATTGTCAAAGTTTATCATTACCCAGATACAGGCAGAACAAAAAAGCTACTCAAATTTCACGCAATTAGTTTCAAACGTCAACCAACTCTGTAACACAGAATACAGAAGCAGGCAGAAAAATGTGTTAGAAAAATAAAGACAAAGGTACAAAGTTAGTTATTTAAAAACCGTTTCAGTAAAGCTGTAAAACACATTTTAATAATTTTGATTTGCAAACATGTGTACGTGCACTGCGGAACATATACAAAAAATTTCCGATGTTTCGAAGAGTACCAGAAAAGCACCAACATATTTCTCCTAACTTCCAAGATAACTGGCGTGATTACCTTCAAGAGACATTAAAGCTGGTATATCATTGCTAATTGTAACGAAACACATTTAAAACCTTGTAGGCAAAACATTGCCTACACACTAACCTATGTATAGACACACACGTATAAATAAATTCTTTCTTTTTTCTCACAACAATAAGATTACGAAGTTGCCTAATGAGAGTGACTAATCTCCTGAAAAGAAAGGCAACTATTAGTAAGATATACTCTGGAAAGAAAGGTCCACTTGAAAAACACAACTTTCTCTCTGTAAACTTGCCAAGAGAACTAGTTTTCGATTATCTACATTGCAATACTTATAGATCTGTTAGTTTACTATTTAATCAGTTCCCAGCATTTACGACGTAACATTATGCATTCCTCTTTTTAACTCCGTGAGCTCTTATCCTACTTCCAGAATTTGTTGAAGAGTTCCATAAAGGAATCGTAAATCATGAAGGTGATTGCCACATCCAGACACACACGACTGAGACGAGGAACTGTGCCCTTGTAGAATCTGCAAAGAACAAACAAACACAATCATCAGTAACAAACGAATACTGTACCTCAATGAGATAAACACATTATATCTACGTCATACAGTCAAAAATAGAACTGAAACAGACCTCTCGTATACTTTCTATTCCTGGCTAAATAAATATACAATCATAATCTCTATTCCGGTTTGCAGCACTGTATGTACTGTACATAAACTTTCAAGAAATAGTATCTCTCAATTCGCATTAATACGGATGCGTTACCAACTTCTATTTTTTAAAAGTTCGTATCCAAATATTGGGATTATAAAAGATAAGAAAGGCATCCTTGAATGTAAACCATATCCATACAAATCACAAGCCTGTACAAATAATCGTTTTCGAATGTAATCGTATAATAATTCTCCCAGTTGCCACTGGTTTACTCTAACCCTACCAGAAATTTCTATTTACACCAAACAAAACATTCAGGTTACTGGAGCAAAATAAAATGCACAAACATTCTCAAATGAAAATATTCTAAATATGAAGTGCCCAGGAATCTGGATAGGATTCCACTATTCTTCAAATATACCACACATGGTGTAAAGTACCGTTAACTGATGCGTAGACGACACCACTTGACCATAACTTTACACTACCTAGAGCATCGTATTTGGTTTTACCGTGAGTGACTCATGCGCAACCTAAATAAAACCAAGCTCACAAGTGTTGCACATCAAAACTACACCTCGTAATGGCTTGCAAATCATCCGTGAAAAGTGCACCAGTCTGTGCACTCTGCACTGTTGAAGCATTAATACAGGTGAATAAATTTATGAAGCAGACTTACGCCTTGGGTCCTTCATGTTTCCAGATCTGAACAGCACAATCCCACGTGTTCTTATATTTAGAAGCCTCGAGTCCCTAAAATAGAAAAAAGGTGAGTTAATCAAGTAGGTCAGAGAGAGTCCCTTTGTGCAGTACATACTACACCGTGTGCAGACAGATGTATCTTGAGCGTACCTGCATCCTGGTTTTGACGACATCAACAGGAGTATTGCCAAAAACAGACGCAGCCCCAGCAATCGCACCAAATGCTCCGACAACCAGTTTGGGCACAGGTTTCTTTGGATCTCCTCCACGGTAGTAGTCCTTCAGAGTCTCCATAACGAAGAAACGAATAGCTTGGTTACTTCCCTGTTTAATGATGGTCGCCGTGACACCTTTGTAGGTGCCTCCAATTCCTAATTAGAAAAAGGCACTCGCTTAGCAAACTCATGCGACTTCAACAATCGCGTTCGAAAATCAGTCCAAAAAAATGTGATCACAAAGTGTTCGTACCCTCAGTACGAATGATTTCTCGCACTCCATGGAAGAATCCCTTGAATCGTGGGTTAGCCGAGCGTTGGTCGTTGATGAACTTGACTTTAATCGTTTCCATCGGAGTCACTGCAAAAATAGCCTCAGCAACCCCAGCACCAAGGCCACAATACAGTCTTGCAGCAGGTGACAAATTCCCATTGGCGTCGACACTCCACGTCTTGAACTGCTCGAAGGCACCAAACCTGTTCCACAAAGTCACCAATTAAATTCATCCTTTACGCTAGAATAACATGATACGTAACAAATTCTTTATCGAAACTGTGTTTTTTCTTGACCTCCAGCCGCAGCCGCAGCACCATTCCGACTCAAGTAGGGTCTCGAGGGAAACGGCAGTTTTCCTACTTTCGTGTCCATCACTCTAAAAAATTTTTTAAAAAATCTCCAATTATAACACCGTTTCCATTCACAAATTACTACTAAAATATACTCAAAGACACTGACATGACAGCAAGCGTAAACGCAAATCACAATCCTACAGTTTGACAACGGTTGTCGCAGATGTTTCCTCAACAACTTTCTTCTCCCTTTTCCAATTGTCAAAAGAGAACTGACGATCTCAGATGACGACACTCAGAGTGTGTGCGTAAGCAAGTCCCTTATTCTCATGAAGATGAGCTTCATTATTCACAGACAACGGAGTGTCGTGGTGGTTGGACGGATTTCATAACTTTGACACGTGCATCTGAAAGCGAGCCGGTTATGGCTAGCCTCCTCAAATGATAGCAATTGTGTGACCTGCTCACCTTGAAACCGTGCATTTAATAGTGTAAGATGAACGTGAGGTGGAAGTCCACATGCATCATGATCATCATCCCATAATAACCAGCTCCAGGAGCAGCACCTGGCCACGATTATGAAAGGGTTTTCCTCGTTGCAAGCCAAACCACCACAAACATCACA
>JAHZMW010004063.1:0-15881 GCA_027743745.1 Alloscopus bannaensis
TATTTCTTCGGCTGTCTTTAAAGTAACAGTGTTTTTCGAATGGTAAAATACGCATTAGTTCAGACAAACACATTATTACATCTTCACACACGTAACTTCAAGAGCTTGAGTAAGATGAGTGATGGAATTGCATGATGAGAAAAATATGTTTATGCCGGGTACTATGCATCGACCCAAATAAAAACCCCCGTTACTTTCTTCACTACCATTTGTGAAAGGTACAGTCATCATTTTTTACCTCTTTTCTCTACATTTGACAGTGGAATGGATATGTGGGGTGCAGAAAAAATCACTTTGCCAGTTACCAACTGACCAACAGAGATTTTTTAATGTTTCAGTGGAAAACCACCTTCCGCTGGGAGATGCGTCATAACGATTTGCAAAAGAATGAGATCTCACTGGATCCTGTCTATGTACCCCTTGCACAATGTGTGCTACTTACTTACTGGTACTGTTACACAAAAGTTATTTGTTGGTCTGTTTGTATGATAATTGCAGCAATTACGATCGTAATTTATGTTCAGCGGAATAGTGGTGTCGGGCTCATGACGTTACAAATAGAGATCCTTGAGTTAGCCTATAATATGAGATAATATTATTGTTTTCTAGGACCGAGTCGTTTAAGGATGCTAAATGCAAACTTGTTGTCAATTTGGGGATGCATGACGTAATTGCTGCAGTAAGTTATGGACAGCATGTAAAAACGTCAGATTTCACCATTGAAAGCTAAACTGTTCCATTTGACGTACGTTTGTGTGTGAGTAGTATGTAATTGATGATTCTCTAGAAACTCGTCCGGAGTGTAATGTGTCAAAAAATACATTTACCCTTGAACTTTCATGATGATGCAGTTATTGTGGTGTAAATTGGCGAGATTTTTTGCGCATGTTCAAATTGGTTGGATTAGATCAATTGAATGCACTTTCGATGCATGACCAAGTGACAGTGATGTTCCACACGAACTTTCTACATGAAGCAGAAAAGGATTGAGACGGGAAACACATTTTGCATCTTTTGTATTGATTTGGCTTGCTACCAGACAGTCCATAAAAAGGGATTACGATAATAATATGATTATCAATAGGTGAAGACCTGTGATGCATGTAACAGAACAAGGATGGTGATGTTGGTCAGTGTTGAGGTGATGCGATGACTTAACTGTCAACTTTCCTCACCATCTTAATCATATTTTTGTGGTGCAAAGACAGATCGAAGTATATTATTATGTATTTATTGTAGCGACACATCGTACAAAAGGAGGCGGATATGTCGGCGTGACAGACATTTAAATTTCTCTTGTGCCAATAAGAGTGGAAATTGGCGAATAACTTGTAAGATTTGTGAGTTCAGAAGTGCGCAGCTTTCTTGAATACAATGTTGTAGATCATTGAGAGGTTTGTACTTGGCTGATTTTCAACTTGCAGTTTTTCGTGGTTTATATGACACTCCTCACGTGATGTGTCCATTTAGAGAAACAAATCTAGAATAATGTTGGCGTTGTGTGATGTTGCATGTTGAACCGTTTACATATGTGACCAAAAGTGACTTTATATATGAGTACTGGTAGCGGCTAGGATGGCATAAACAATGTGATTGTATCAAGAACGATCTGATGTTTTGCAGTCGATAATGGCAATTGCTATAATTTTATTACTGATTGGTAAACAAGTAGTAGGAATGTGTGTGTATTGTGGCATATCATCAGTCTGCATCTGTAGTCCTTCTTTAGCTTAGGGCACTCCTAGCCATTACGTAGCATATAATTGATTTGCACGAAAAGGGATTTTTGAAAGTCTGTCTCGTATCATTCATAAAAGAGAAATGAATTTGGGAATTCAGGATCACAATATAGAGATGATTGTAAAGTAATGATTAGCTAGGCTGTTTGTGTAGGGCATTGGGTACATTATTCAAAAAGTTTCTCTGGGGTTTCCCCGTCAAATAAGCAACCGGGTGGTAGAAAACCATTCTCTTTCGAATTGGCAAAAAAAGGTTTCACTCTCCTTACCTTGCTGATTTTTATTATAGAGGCTAGCAATGAACGATAGTGACAATTGAAAATGAAGCATATAAATCGAGTTCAATACTTATTTTATACATACAACTGGATAAAAACAATTATCTAAAGGAAATTATTGAATATTTGGTACTGACCGCCCACTGGATACCTGAATATGCTTTCACATATATACAAAATCAGCATATTACAAAGTAGCTATGTACCCGGCTTTTGAAACTATGATATGCTTTCACATTAAAGAAAACTTTTCGTGCTATTACTCCAGACCACACGCATTTTATATTCCAGTGTGACAACATACAGAGACACAGCTCGAAAGACCAATGTACAATCGTGTACCTGGAAACTTGGCCTGCAAATGGCATAGCACTTCTACCAACAGCATTGCATGAGGTTTGTATTGCATGCAGCACTTTTCCACGTATGCTACTTGTTTTCAAAATTGTTTTGCTCATGGAAATAAATGGTAGAGCTTTTCAAATAGATATACCAACGCCTATAGCGTATAGCTCTGCGATTTTTGAACAAAAGTTGTCAGTCGGCTGGCAGTCTTGTTTGGTAGTGGTTGCTAAAATGCTTGCTCCTCTTGCCCCTTCTTTGATCCCAGAGCAGAAAGACTTTACGTAAGTTCTGATTCCCCAATGGGTGGTACAAGTACATGTGCACCTGTGTACCATGTTTGACATTCATTTTAGTCTCTTTGTAGTTGGCACAGCATTTTAGTCGGATTTTTTATTGTTTTAAAAAAATCTGTACTTTTCCGATCAAACGAAGTCTTTGGATAGGCCCAGATTTATAGGTAATTCTTTTTCAATCGTGTCTCTCTCTACAAAGTGTTTCTCCTCGGTTGAAATGCAAAAATAACTTGATACAAAGTAGAATATTTTACCCCAAAATCAGAATTCATGAGTCCATAATTTATTCATTTCCGACATTATATTTCCATATATTTTTGTTTATAAACTCGGGTTGATTGCTTAGAGAAAACATAAATCTCGAGAAGATTTCACATTTTAGCCAAGCCATGAAATAAACATTGATCTCTGTCTTGAAGTATTCTTCTTGTAGCATGAAAATGCAAAGGTTTGCAAATCATCTTCCCGTGAGGAAAAGTGCAAAACTTTATGAGCCAAGCACCTGCACACTGAATGATCCAGATGTGTCATTAGTATTGTTTTGGGAACCCAACTCTTTGCTGACGCAATCGCAGCTCTCTCTCAAGAAAGCTGATTTTCGTTGAGCTGCACTTTTCCATTGAAACATGCTCCAAAAGTTCCAAGCCTTTAATCCTATAATATCTTGTACAATGCATTGCACAAAATGGCAGTTGCCTCAAAGCCCAAAGTAGTTTCTCTCATGGAAATGGGCAAAGTATTTAAAACCGAGTTGCACACACATTTCCTTCACATTATTTGCTCTAGCTTCACTACATTATCGATATGCGCATACGGAATCATAAGTTCACTATACGATACGCTACAAAAAATTTAGCTTGCAATGAATAATAGAAAAACCTTCGGGAATAGTGCACTCTCCCGATTCGCATTCCCACATGGGATTTTTCCAAAGAAATGCACATCGTCATAGGAGAACACAATTCCAACACAGAAATAGTACTATAAACTCGAGCGTGACGAAGAGCGTGAATGCACCAGCGACGGGTGCAAGTAGTTTAGTGTTTCATAAGTAAAATCATTTTCTGTATCCAAAAAGGTCTTTCTCCTTTCTTACATACATAACATTTATATACTCCCTTATACATTTTTATATAACTTATAACGCTGTGCTTTTATTATTGAATTGTAGAAAACGAGCAGCAGCGTCCTTCCTTCCTCCATTTTTCAGCGATTTTTTTGGTTCCTCTCTCGTTCTATATTCTCGACGTTCTTTCTCTATCTCTCTACTTGTGAGCGTTCAAGTTGTTGCAGCTGAGAGAGAACTTGAGTTAGTCACCGAGTCATTGAGATGTGCAGATCAGTTATTGTGTAACATCAGCAGGAGAACATTGCCTGGTCCGGATCTCTGGGTCCGTGTGTAAGTTGTCTATGTAGTTTATGCACAAAGTGAAACTCTGAAAAAGCTGAAAAAATTCAAAGCTCTGCCGTTTGAGCTCGCATCGTTCACTTATTTCTGCGATTTAAGACTGCGAGTGCGAGACCTGTGTGGAAAGGAAGGCAAACACTGAACTCCGCCGGCTTTACAAAGTTCTACTATAAATGTACATCTCTGAAGTTATGTTGCGTCTTCAGTGATTCTTTACGCGACCCAAAGTTGAACTTTTTCCAAACTTGAATTAAGTACACTGCCTCAAGATAAACTGCCAACCTCCGCGTTAGTAAGTGTTTTGCAGAGAAAATATGAAAACAGTGTTATTATATTAGACTGTAATTCGTATGAACAACGGCTAATTGCTCTTCCAAGAGGGAATAATAAAAGAGTGAATAGCACCGGTTTCCCCATGTTTTATGGCATTATTTTAGGAAACCTGGAGAAGGGGAACCCCAAAAGGACTAATGACATAAAAGTACACTAAACTTTACAACATCTACAGTGTTTTATCCGTTATACTCTGTGACGCTGTCTTTTTTCAAAACTTGTGCAACAAAGAATTTGTGATTTCAGAGAGGGCAAAAAACTCTTTCTTCCCATCTGCACCGCGTCCTGTTTGCCAATACAATTTTGTTGAAAAACAAACTTTACAACGAAACGAAGGGTGTCCTTTTCAAAGTGAAAACTAATTCCAGAACGTATCTCTCCTGTTTGTGTGTGGAGAGCCGACTTTGTTATTTACGACATTATGATCATTTCAAAAGATTTACTAGTCCTAGGGGACTACCTCCGGCTTCCTAAGAGTGCCGACCACACTCAAATCCCGTAAGTTTTTGTACTTTGCAAATTTCTCACTTTTTATTGCTTTTCGCGAGGAGACACATCCTCAGTTTTTTTTCCGCTTCTATATTTACTTCGCATGTGTCCATTGTACAGCGTCAACAGTAAATCTGTAAATGTGTGTCATTAGAAGATCCGTTCGTAACTCGCTTGTAGCCTTTTCCTTCGCTGTTATTGTTATTGAACCTTTTTTCGAGTTGTCATTCAATACGGTTTATGTTGTGGGGTTGATTGCTCGGTAGAAAGTTGCAAAACATCACAGAGATATTCTTGAGGGGGAAATGTTATTTTTGCAAAAATCCCTTTCTTCCACCAGTTGTAAGCTCAACATCTGCCCCATCCCCGTTTTTTTTCATCTGCCAGTCATTCAATCCGGCTTTTTTGTTGAGAATACGCGTCTCCTCCCCTCTGTACTCGAGGGGGAAGTTGTTAAACATTCTCTCATTTTAAGGAGTTCCTTCTCCCCGTATTTTGAGGGAACGCACATTCCCATTTAATTTCCAACGCGTTTTACGACCTCCGCGAGACGCGCGTATTGTGCGTTTTATGTGTTTTGCAAAAAGAAATAAAAAATGAAATGAGTAGGTACGTCAACGTACCCATTCACCGGGAAAGGGTCGTTTCGCAATAAATTATAAGACCCCTTATGGCGACACGAAACAAGCATTGTTCTTTGTTCGGCAAACAAAAAACTATACGAGGAAATTGCTTCTTGCGTCAGATATTATCCGATGTGACAGAGATCCCTATTTACTTTCTTCTGAAACATGATCTCGAATATATTTGACAACTCAAATAATAATAGTGTTTCACTGGAAAATCGTCATGTAAATCGCTGCAAGATTGCAAAACTCTGTCACAAGCCGTTTACGTGACCACCCTGACTCCACATTATCATACAATACACATTATCAATCACTGTTCCATTTACCATCTGAACTCGAGTTTTTGCAACTTCAAAACGAACGAAAGTTGCTACCTCCAATCCCTCCATTCAGCCGGACAAAAGATTTCCACTCTTTAACTCGTTTTCTCTGGACAGCCTTCCAAATTGTATTCACTCCCTGTCAAATGTCAGTCACTCGAACTTTTTTTTAATCAGAGACTTTTCTTTTGGAGAAAAAAGGCACATATTTTTTGGAAGCAATGCACTCGGGATTACGTACAAGATTTGGAGGACAAGAAATTTGATGAAATATGCAATGTCTTGTACTCTTAAAGCCTCAGTCTTTTAATCAGTGAACTGCAAGACTGAACCAAATTGAATTTCTTTCCTCTCTCTTCTATACAACATCAGCATTTTTTTTTCAACTCCACCAGTTTTCCTCTATATCTCCATTTTCTTATGGTTTCATTCATTCTCTCTGCCTTCAGGTGTTCTTTAGTTTTCATACATTTTACACAGAGGTAAACTGCATTGGCAGAATGCCTCTTTAAAACCTATTGACAACCAAGTGTAGAGACTCCAACTCTTGTCTCCTCTTGGTCGTCTCTACTATTGTCGCTGCTCCTTCACTTGTATCATTTTTTAAAGCAAAACCTCTTGAGCGTAACACAAGCTTAATAGGCAAGAGGAATACACATTTGTCTTGTACACTCGCTAGTAAAAACTCGAAAAAAATTCTCATTGACTTCTGTATTCTTTCTGTGTGTTAAGAAAATGGATTTTGAGAAGCGTTATGTAGTTTGTGCGTGCATTGCTACACGGTCAAGCTGTACAGATACAGCTTGACGAGGAGCATCAACAAAAAGCACATCTTTCACTGTTCTCTCAACTTGTGTACATTTTGCATGAGGCACACTCACTATTTACGATGGTAAACGACCCACAAGCAAGCCTATTCCTTGGGTAGCCTCACGTTAGTTAAGACGTGCTCACACTGTGTCCCATCCCTTTGTTTTTTTTGTCGGGGTGACTTAATCCTTTAAAAAGTGAGCCTGATGGAAAAAGGTTCTTCTTATTTATAAACATTTAATTGTCATTATCTCCTACCTTGAGGCTCTGCTTTTGTGACAGTTCACTTAATGAAGTGTTGACAGAGCGTGTGTGCATATGTGCAAGGTCAAAGGACGGGGATACAAGGATTTTTATTGTGATTCACCCCATAAAGTTGGGCATTATACGAGTGCGTTATCTGTCAAAAAAAAATAGTTTTCCATTTCTCTAAATGTGTATGCATACATATGCTGACATTATATTGTTGATCAGTATATTATAAAATACTTCACGTGATACACACATCACATCCCTATACAAAATATACTGCTTTTCGTTGTTGTGCTTTTTAAGAGTAAGTATACAGAAGGGATGTTGTGAGCCGACTGAAATCAAAGTGACAAAGAGTGCATAGCAGGTAGAATGTGCAGAGAGTGAAGTTGAGTAAGATTGAGTTGTTTGGTAAGTTAGTTGGACATTGGACCTCAGCACAAAACTGGTGTAAACTGTAATCATCTATCATCGATACATATCTCTCTGTCTAAGAGTAAATTTTGCACGGTCAAAACGAACTTTTCACTTTTCCCATTCGCACAAAAACATCAACATTTTTGCGAACTGATCGTTTGCATTTTCGCATGCAGTCGCAACTTTTTTTTGGCATCTTCCAGAGTTGGAACTAACTTCGCACCTTTTCCTTCCTATTCGTGGAACGTGAGTTGAGCGTAGTTATGCACAATCTTTGAAAACACGTCTTTAGTATTCTAAACGTTGTTACTAAAACTCGTTTGCGAGAAAATATATATAACGCTGACATTGTCGTCTTTCATAACATTCTCCGTTCGTCGATCATTTAAGTGTATCTCTACGTACATTATATTTTGTGTAGAAAAGAGATGAGCATAATAGTTGATTGAGTACTTTTGTGTATACACGGTACATGAGATTGTGTTGATTTGTTCCTGCCCTCACCTCATGACAGACAGGTTAAATGTACTTTACTTACCTACCTGAATGTGCAGTGCTACATAATATCGAGACATTATTATTTTAAATGGAAAGTGACGAGAATCGTCAAAGAGTAGTCGTTGCTCGTCAAAGGTGGGAGACTCAGTGCAGAATATCATGTAGTATACGCTTCATCTTGTGTCATCAGTGTCGTGGCTGCACATCCCAAGAATTCTGAAGGGAATGCCAAAGTTGTTATGTAGTTCGTGTATGTGGGAGAGCAATAGTTTCAACTTTTTTTTGGACTGGCGACGTTTTCTCTATGTGTAGTAAATACACTTTTGATGAGTCTTGTAGTGAATGCAAAATGCACATTGTTATATGCATGTGTGTGCATGTATAATGGAATCAGTACACGTTTGTGTAGTAAATGAGCTGAATTAAATGTGGATTATAAGAAACATATTTTTGTCATTTGTCATTTTCTGGAAAAAAGGCTGATACGTAGCGCTAAGAGAGCGAATTGTAAAATTGCAGGTGGGAGCAAAGGTGACAGTTGTGAGTTGAATATTGTTTAGAGAAGTTTAATTGTGAACGTCCATTATCTCTCGTCGATGTGACAGAGACAAGAGATAAACTCTGAGAGTGACCTGAAGAATATAAAACAGGAAGAGGAGAGGACACCATTGAGGAGGAAGTGTTTGATATAAATATTTTATATTTGTACTTGATACCGCTCAACCATCAACGTCTCATTGGAATTCGTCACCAGTCAACACAATGAAGTTTAATACAAAGGAAATGAGGCTTGTGGCCACAGAGGATAAGTTGGATCTTGAAGATCTAAGGTTCGATGATCTGGTTCAATTCTTATTCGTATGTATATGCCTACATGTATATATTTCTTTAAATGTCAACAACTAGGCAGATTATGGCTTGTGTGGTGAAGTCAAGAGATTGCTGTGTGTGCAGAAGTGGATGTCTACGTATCGGTAGCTCTGGTGTTTTGTCTCTTGTCAGTCACACGGAACGTATGTATTTTTCGCTGGTTGAGTACGAGGAAGAGGGGAAGACGAGGACAAATACGAGACTTTGCATAAAAGCTTATTTACAATTAGCGAATGCGTGTACAGAACGGTCTGCTGTATTTCAGAATGACTCGCTTGATACTTTTACATATCGATCTGAGACCTGTCCCGAGCCTGTGCACCTTTTCTATATATTTGGCATGTAAAGTGCATAAAAACTTCAAGACTTACTTTGTTTTTACTTGCGAACTACTGCTAACCTGGTTTAGACGATTTAGATATTTCCCGTACAAACTTTTAAATTGGAGTGGCTGGCGGATTTTGGTTTTGATAGTGCCTCCAAAAGCTTAATTCAAATTTCACATGACAGCTTCGTTGTCAGCTCACAATGCAAACGGAGATTTTTTCCCATCTCCATCCTAGTTTCTTAAGGCTTTCACCTTTAACTCAAAAAGGTCGGAAAAAGTATGAGGAAATTTTTCATCTCAAAGTTTCACCCGATAACTCCTCTAATTTTTGCTACATCCTGTCCTGTCAGTCAGAGAAATGTGTTTCTTTTACTTTTCTCATCTTTTTTATTTAAAAATTCCATATTCCCAACTCCCAAACTCCCAGGGCAGACATATCTTGCGAAAAAAAAACTTTGCAAAAGTACCTAAATGTACTAACGTGCGTTCAAGGTTAGCTTTTACCTCATCCAAGAGTCTGGCTGCTCACACAAACTCGGTTCGGGAAAAATCTTCCTGTTCACGGTAAAAAGGAAGCAGACATGTCTTCATCAGAGTTTCAAGCGTTATCCACTCCACATTCATTCTCTTTCATTTCCTCTTTCATTCTCCGATCTTATACATATCTGTATGTCTGTTTAGTACTATAACGATAGGAAGCCCCATTTCCTAGTCTCTTTCCACATGCACGACTCCCACTTAAAATCCTCTCGTCTACCATATTAGAGGAACAAAGGCATGCAACCTTTTCCCGAGAGTACCTATAAACGGACAGCTTTCGTCCAGCAAAAACTGTGCTTCCTTTCTACGAGGTGGTTGTTAATGATAGTTTAATATGTGGATCAATACCCTCCGGGAGAGATAGGATGCATACACATGAACATTTTACTTTGTTTGGGAAAAATTGAGTCAATGTCAGTGCCACCGTATGTACATATACTTTCCAAAGAAAGTAGATACACAATATCCGCAAGCTATCTCGTAGACCCACTCACTCATTGTCGGCGTGCTGTTCATGTCTCTTTCCATTACGAAAAAAAGTTTTTTCCTTCGCACGAATCAAGTCATAAAAAGAAAGCCTTTGTTGCCATTTTCCCTCAGTCCTGTGTGTACATTATCAGATTACACAATGGAATTCCCTTTGGTCGGTAAACCGTGCTCAGCTCCACATTACATATCTCCGCACAAAAATCCTCTGGAGAGAATGAGCTGTCGCGCATTTCTTCCTTGTCCAGCAGTATAAGAGCTTTCTCCAGGGTAAACAGCGTGTAACTGGTTCACTGTCAGCTTTTCTCATTGGAGACTCGCACCTGTGCTTTACTTTTTAATCCAGCTTTTTTAGAGCACACACAAAAATGCAGTATGGATTTTCTGTTCCGACGAAACGGTGTTGGAGAAAGCATGTCAATTATGAATGTATGTGTTTGCCCTTTACCTTCGCTTTCCTTTTGCAAAAGCCCTGCGAGGCTCGTGAGAGTTTCACAATTTCCTCTCGTGTATACATTTAGATTAGTTGAGAACAATATTGCAAAGTTCATGGCTACTTTTCGTTTTCTTCGGGGCGGAGTTGTGGCTGGTTGAGGAATGTCGTTGAAAGAGTTGCACACAGATATGTGTGCCTAAAAGTGTGGGGGAAATTTGTAGAGCTTGTCTTGTCTTCTCAATGTTTGCACAGCGCCGAAAGAGAAAACAATGAAAGGATGAGCATTTCTGCCAGGCTGGATCCACTCAATTTATTAGTGCAAGACAGTGCGGTGTTTGCACTGAAAAGGATACAAAAGTCTAAAAAAGAACTTACGTAATTTGAAGAGACCGAGTTTGCTTTTACTTTGTGTGTGCGGAGTCACAAAAAAAATTTGACAGCGCGACAGAAGTCCGTTGAACCGCGACATTGGAACATTTTTCATCAAGGTTATTTCCTGGTACAAAGAAGTGTAGCTCGTGTGAAAAATCGTTGCGGTTCCTGGAAATAAATCAATACTTGTACAATATTCGTTTATTGTGCTCACATATTAGGCTATTGATGTTTCTTTGTGGAAATAATATCAACTTTTGCTCACACCTGGACTGAATAACCTATATAGCCAATTATACGGCTTCGTGTGAGCAATATGAAAACCACGATTAGGAGAGTGAATAAAGCTTTTATCTTTTTTCAATTAACGATTTCCAATTTCAGAGGCCACACAATTGCTATGTTGAGAAAATCATGGGAAGCATTTGTTTGTCCAGCAGTAGCATGATCTGTCTTATCGCAACCAGCCAAATGACCTCTCTTATCGGCCATAAAATGTGTGCTTATTGACCACACACAGTTGAAAGCACTTGAATTAACGAATATTGCACACCATCCTGAAGCACAGTGCTAAATATTTATTAATCAATACATTTTAACGATGTACGTAACGGAAAATCGTCAGTTTTTAGCGGAATACAACGTAGGTAACACAAGAGAAGTTTATACCACGTAATTTGCATAAATTGATTAAAAAACGTTATATTTTCCGCATAAATTGTAATACGCCTCCCTTTGCTTTCTCTCGATTGATTCGTACCCAAAAACTGTGCAACGACCTCAGCTCTTGTATGGGCATACTCGTGTATTCGCTCGACGAGTCAATTTGTGTAGAAAGGTTATTTTTGCAGAATAAAGAAAACAATGTCAGACTGACACCTTTGTTGAGGCATTTGACAATTCAATTGACTACATTTATCCGTTTATTGGGGGAAGAAAGAAAACTCTGGAGGAAACGCTTAAAATGTATTACTTTATGGCGGAGCAACTGCAAACGGCATGACATGATGCGAACTGATGACAGTCATATTTCTTTAACGTAATAGCAAACTTTGAAGTGGTTATAGCCTACAAAAGCCGTTTTTAGCAACTATTCCCTCTGATGGATGCCTTTGCGTCGTCAAAAGTTGTGTCCTCTCGTCATATTCTTGTGCAAACAAGTGGCATTGTACAAAAAATATGGCGAGAAGTATTTCTCTTCTTTGACACTCAAAACGATTTGAGGGAGTCCATTGGCACAAAAAAGTTGGTGAAAAAAAATGATATAACAAACAAGTGAAAAAGGGAACACACACATTTGCAAAGTAGACTTAATACCTGTATAACCCGTCACTTTGTACATAATAGTTGTACTAGGTATAATTCACATTTTCTGCAAATTGCACACACATTCGTCATCATCACGCATCTTCTTTTGCGCACTTGAATAATGGAGAATAACACCAACGTCTCAGACCCACATTTCGTGGACGTTGTGCTTTTAACAAGCATACATTCTCGACAGTCACACACAAACACTATTATGTGTCTATGATGACTGTGAAGTGTAAACCTAACGGGTCATTCAACTATGTGGCCTACATGAAATAGGAACTTGTATTGAGTAACCAACTGACACTCACATAAGAGAGAAAAAAATAATATGTACATATACTCTCCTCTTATCTTTCTTACCCACTTTTTTTGAGTCTTCTTTAAAACACCACCGCGAGAGAACAGCCCCATTGTGAATCTCGACAAGGGTGCATTGTTACAGGGGAGGATACGCGTAACACGAGCCTAAGGACAGAGTTGAAAAGGAGGCTTTTGTTTTTGCTCCCATTGTCATCATCGGCCCTCTTTATGAACGCTTTTGTGGCACACACAAGGATGAGTGACAGTTGTCGTTTCAGCCTCGGTGGCTTCACCAAAATCCTTCCATTTTGACTTTAAGTGAGCAGAGCTGTGAAATAAGGATAATGTGAATTAGCGAATGCTTTTGTAGCTCTTGTATAAAAATATTATGCAAATGGATTGCAGTGGCAAACACGTCACTCAGATGAAGAATATGACGTTTTTTAATACGAAAAACAAAGGTTGTATGTATTTTCCCTGTAATAAGGTTGAAATGGAAAAGGTAGAATTGCTGAGAAAGGAGAATCAAAGGCAGTCGTATTTTGTTCTGATACATTGACGGCTTAATTACCAACTTTGGGCTGCGCAGACGAGCTGTAAATTACGCACATACCTACACATACTGAGTGAGTGGGAAGTAGGTATGCACATATTTTCTCCACAAATTACATCTTGTTGCGGCTGTGGAAAATTATACGGAAAATACTGCATCAAACCGGACTCGATTTTAGTATCGGTTTTATTCCTCACGTTAACAGCTTCATCACTTGTTATTCCAAAAGATTCCCTTTTGTTCAGGGATTTCTACAGAGAAAAACAAGGAGCTTATTACCTTCGCCAACACACACCGCCACGCATTTCTGTGTAGCGTGTAGACGAAGTATTTTTTGCTTATTTGAGTCCCACCTGAGGAGAAAACTGGTTCCATTTTACAGCTTGATTAACATGACCATATTTGAGATCAATAGGAAAAAATCCGCCACTTTTGGGGGCGATTAATGGGAAGAGTGAAAAAGCAGGTGCAACATTGCAACTCTCACCACACAGCGAACATATTGTAGTATTCATCTTCATTACGAGTAAGAGTTGAAGAGCAATTGAGATGAAGACCTCCCAATCTAAGATATTCCCTTTGTTTTACGAACAAAATATTATTTGACGAAATGATTTTTTATCCGTTTTATATTCTCAGCATAACCTGTTGAATTGCAGGCAATCTACTTTTTCCATTTCAATGTCGTCTCCAAAGCTTCAGTCCTGTGTCCAAAGAAAAACCGACAGTAATTGATGCCCTCCTTTGCAATCCCCATCATTATCATTGCAATAAGCAGCGAAAATCGAAACTATACATCTCAACATGCTCTGCATCCATACTTTGTTTGAGACTGCAAGCAAATTATGTGTTTGCAAAAAGAGAAACATTTTCTTTGGGAAAAAATGCAGCACACATTAGAATTATTGTGGACGATTACTAAAGTCCGTCCGTCTTGATTACAAGCTACTCAATCACCCTCCAAATTTGAGGTACACCTTCTCCACGTTTTAAATTTGCGGTTATTTACTCATTTCAAACTGGATACTACTTTCTTCCACCTTGAAAACTTTCCAATACCTTGTACGGGAGCAATACGGGTAGATATAAGCTTGTTGAACAGGTGAAGAGAAAATTATCATAATTTATTGGCCACAATGATTTCTTGGGCAAGCCTTTTCCTCGTTGGACAAAAAGACTGGTTGGAGGCTTTTACGAGTGGTGCCAGTCGGTCTCACCGACTCGTTTCGGGAGTATTGGACTCTTTTTCTAAGCATTCGTATCTGAACACTATCAGCAATTTATTACTACTGCCCACTTCATCATTTAAACCGGAGAAAAAAAGTCATAACTTTTTCAGTAGCACACTAAACGTTCTGGTTAGACTTTACACAGCTCTTTTTGAATAAAATCGTCTATCCACGAGCATATAGTTTAGTATGCATATATTTAGAAATGATTGATAACGACCATTGCAGTCACGCTGGTTTTCGGAGAGCTTCAAACACGACAAGGCCTCTCCAAGAAAGATTGGTAAAAAACGATGAAGTCTCAACAATACACAAATGTACACATCATCTACATATTGTGTATGAACCTCGAAAAAATATCGGATTCAGGTGCTCCCCACTACTAATGGACGTGTATCCTGCTGCGGCTTCCCCTTTTCAAAATCCTCCTCGTGCATCTCGTCATTTGACTAGAGAGTCTCATGCAAAGATACCTCTTATTCTACATACCTAGCTGGACTTATTAAAGGTCGTTGCTCACATCCTCAGACCTGACTCTTCATGTGAGCGAGTCCAATAAAAATGTTGATTTTTAACTTTTACTATTTCATCATCGATTATAGACGTGTCTCAAGTCTCGAGCATAAATCTCATTACTTTGTTCGCTAATGAAAGAGGCATGCGTTCCTCAACATCATGGCTCATCATCATGTCACAAAAAACCAGCTTAGTAATTGTACCACTCTGGCAGAATGTGTATAGGAAGTGGGACTAAAAGAACTGCTTCTCTTACTAAAAAAACCGCAATAAAAGGAGCATCATTTTTATAGAGACAACTATGTGTGGTCTACTCCTCCGATAGGATGCTTTTTTATTTCAGGCCGTAAAAGTAGAAAATGGTGACTAAGGGCAATGGCCATGTGGATCCGATCTTGATATTTTTTTCTTCGCAGTACTTCTCCCATTGTCTCCTCTCTGCTCTTCGGTATCAAAGAGAAAGAAGAAGTGTGTCTTCGTAACACTTCCGAAACCCATTAAAGGATGATGATGACGACGACCGTAATGGAGGCGATACTATGTGTGATGCATTTTATCACGTTACGAAGAAAAAAAAACGGTCTTATATGCTCTCGAAAATGTGGCACAATGTACTCTAGTGACGCGATGCCATACCTTGTTGTTACGTGTGGATTCAACATAATACCTCAGAGTGTAATGTGTAATACTCCCTTTTTCGAAGAGGAGGTCAAATGCACCACCATTACAGTGTTTCATGTTTGCACATTTTTTTTATTCCTTTGGCAGTCACTTCACAATAAAATAAGGGCTCTGAGTTGATCACAGTGTTTAGAAGGAAGTAGGATGTAGGACTTTTCACTTGAAATCGTTACTATTACGGTTAAAGAGGAGTACAACCTGATCTTATATGATTGAAGTGCATCGCCTGGATTCGTTTCCCACTTTAGAAACCGAGATCTTCATCTTCTCGTCATCGCCGGTTTTGAACACGAGACGCTAATTTACACCTTAGTAATTCATATTCATATTTGTAGGTTAATGGACGGACGACGAGAGTTGATGAAGTCGAGATGCTTGTTCACTCTGATGTCAACATCCTTAAAAAAGCGTAGTGAAAGATCAAACTCCTTATTAATTTCTTAAG
>JAHZMW010004064.1:0-12090 GCA_027743745.1 Alloscopus bannaensis
TTTTTTCAGAACTTTATAGAGTAAAATAATAATTAATCACTATAAATAAGAGCAGAGAATCACACAGGATCCTCTAAAACTCTTAATTTCAATAGGATTTTTATTAAAATCCATTTTGACCATTTCGTCCACTTTCTTCCATTTCGTCCATTTCTTCCACATCCACCAAAATCGGGGTGGCCCTGGAAGTTATGCACCCTTGACAATATGATGAAAGATTGATGCTTACGTTGAATGTTAATGGTTGCAAGGGGTCGTCAATTGAATTAATTGAGTACACTTTTTGGTAAAATGGATTTTTTTAGCGTGCTGGGGTATCCTTGTTCCATGGTGCTATTTTTTTGTTTTTCTTTAACACAGCGTCGTTTTTTTTCCTTCTCCTATTAAGAAGTCAAGTTTCAAACGTTTACTTTTTTTCCCTTTTTTTCTTTCTGGCTCCAGCTTTTTGCAAACGTTTACTAGTTTTTTTAGTGTGCTTCTTTAATGGTTTTGGTGTTTTTTTAGTTTTTCTTTTCCGTTTTGAGGTTCCAATTATTTCCTTCTGATGTGTTCCCTTTGCGGGAAGTAAATACTGACTGAATTTTGAATAGATTGGTTGATTCATTTTTAAAAAGCATTCTCACATGTACTTCGGTTTTGCATGCAGCACACAGCATGCAGCACAGGAATCAAGTTGTGTACACGAGAGATGACAGTAAAACACTGGATTAAATACAAGATGACTCAAGTCTTTTTCGCAATCATGTATCATAGCCCGAAACAAGTTTTCTCGCTTTCCATGAATTATTTGAGGCTCAATTATGTTGGTGTTGACGAAAATTTTAGAATTTCCGACAAACAAGTCAACGTTATTAGTTTTGAATCCGATTCCAACGGTTTTTTGATTGGTTCCTAAAATTGCTTGTAGACGCCCACTCAGGGAAGTTTGTACTTTATACTCACCACTAATTTCGATTTCATTATTATTTGCAATGAATAAAAACCCTCGTATATCGTGCTGAATAAACTGATTATTAACCACTGTAACAAAACCTTCTACAGACAATTCTTCAGGCTCGGTGATGAAAAGCGCTATTTCCTTTGCGTAAGTTTTTATTTCAAATGTCATTGGTGAATTTTTTGAAAGACTGTCATATGCCAACTGATTGAAGGAAGGATTTCCTTTGTATTCATTTTTGTCAAATCCAAACACTTTACGGAAACTTTCGTGCAAATATACTTCCGATTTTTGGTCCATATGCTTGCTCTATGGAGTATCTCACTTGTCTATTAACAACATTGTGTAATATTTGAACCTTGTCCCCAGCTATATTTTGGTTTCTACTAAACTTTGTAATATCCAGAGACAAGTGAACATCTTTGTAAAGTGTTAGTTGAACTCCTTGCTCTGGTTCCGTTTGCAAAACCATTTTATTGTCGTCTTGTTCGTAACCAAAAACGTTTTTAACGGGTGGTAACCTCCGCCAGACCGATTTCCCATGAGTTTTCATGAAAAATGATCGGGGTTGATAGAAAGGTGTAGAAATCAGAAAGGCTATTTGTTGTACTTTGCTTCAAAGCCTCCTGGCTGGACACAACTATATACTGCTGCTTTTCCATTATGGCGCTGGTATTATTTCATGGGAATAGAAACTTCCAAGAATAACCTCTCCTTCACTATTTCTCAGCTCAAATGTGACAGGAGTTGTACTCTTCACTTTGTGAATATAAAAGGTTTCATCAGACCAACGTCTTGCATATCCTATTGATAAGTAAATCAAAGTGAATTACATCCATAATAACCAATTCAGCTACAAATATAAAGTATGCTTACCTTTTTCGAATTGCCCTTTAACTATGGATAACCTTACGCGCTGATCAACGTGAAAATGACTAGCTTTTATTGCTTTAATGTTGGAATACAATTTTTGCCAAACTTTATTTTGATTCTCGGGTTTTGCTGCTTGGTTCGGAGTCATTCCAATGCTTTTATGAACCGTATTGTTGTATGACTTGATAACAAAGTCCAAATAAGTTTTGTATTTTAAATTTTTACGATGTAAAAATACGCGCGAAAGGCGTTCCGTCAAACTTCGAATAAAACGTTCACAGATGCTCGCTTTAATTTCACTGTGTGTTGAGTAGTGAATGATGTCATTTGACCGCAGGTAATCCTGATACACCTTCGCTAAATATTCCGCCTAAATCCGTTTGCAAATATTTAAATTTAACTTTTTTCAGCAGTAACTTGGTGACTTTAATTAGGGCTTCTGGTTTTTTAAAATTTAAAGGGTATGCCTATGTTTGGCGAGAAAATTGATCAACAAAAATGCATATATATTTGTTGGGCTTATTGTAGTACTTTGGTGGAAGTACTATTAAATCAGAACACAACATAAACTTGGCAAAATGTACAACAATTTTACGTCGAGGAAAACGCCCTTTGGCCGGAATTAAAGAATAAAACATAGTTTTTTATTCCCATTTTTAGGAATCCCTTGTATCTCAGCACTTGTCTAAGCTTGAGCAATTGCGAGATCAAAATGGAAAGGAGAAGTGGACATACTTCACAGTCCTGGAACAGAAGACAAAAACTTGCTTTATGCCTTCCTGGAATTGCTGCTAAATGTTAAATCAATTGTGGCGGAAGGAAATGGTGACGAACGAGACATTGCTCTTGGCCTGGATAAATTTAATCGATATTTGGTTGGCCGCCGGAGACAACGTAAAAAGCGTAGGAACTGTTCTTTCTGATCTCCGTCGATTGGCTCATGATCATTTTTGGTTGGATGAAAAAACAAGCCGGAGAGCACGACCTCGTTACTACTCGCCATTCAACGCTGATTACAAATGTTCCCGCAATCATGTGACTTTATTGGATGGGGAAATGACCCGGGGGCGAGCGGAGCAGAGGGTTCCCAGAAACCGCATTCAACCCAAACGGCTTAAAGAAGCATTTGATGAGGTTGCTTCCGATGATGATGAAAACGAGGACTACATTCCTGTCAGGAGAAATCCTACCGTCAGAAATCCTCCAAGGTAAAACAATGTTTATGTTTTATGTTAAAAAAACCTGAGTACATATTCATTTCGAACGTAATTTTTTCTACCACCAAATGAAAAACCTCCAAAAAACAAGTTGTCTTGACGATATTTGCATATTGCTGTTTTTGTTTGCAATTTTCAAAAGGTCTGGGACGTATTTTTTGCTGATGAACATCTCCAACTTGTTGATTCCGGTTGTCGTCTGTCCTGTTAAACATGGAGTTATACTCGGAAGAGAGGTTAATGCTGTGGAGCGGAATGATATACCAATTTGTATGTCATACCACTCTTCAGAAGAAGCCAATCTTCTTCGAGGAGAAGTGCGTTTTCCAGTTGACTACAGCATGATGCCACCTGGTCTAGTTCCTGGCAACGAGCCAAACATGACACGTTTGGAAAACTTCAAGCGGGGTTTGCGAGGTCTTGCAGCGAGGTCATCCGAACCGATCATCCACGTACCAACAACACTTGAGGGAGTACAGGAGGAAGTGCCATTTCCTTTATATACACATTTACAGTTTGGTTGTTTGACAGGAATAGTAAAACTTTTTTACTTTTATATAGGGCGTTTTTATTGGATGCCAACATATTTTTTGCTCCGACTGTTTTGATGGCATTTAACTTCCAGAGTGTCCACGATGTCGACGCCAATTAGGAGCTCCCGAGCTCTCTTTATTTAACTCATTCATTGATAAATTGTTTGAGCGTTGATCAATTTCAATAACATGAATCTACTCTAAATAAAAAGTACTGGGAAATAATTTTGCTTTCACATTTCATTCATTCATTCATTCATACAAACTTTAACTAGTTCATTCTTTTCTTCACATATCAAAAATTTTCTCCAGAACACAAAGTCAAACTCGAGACCGAAACTTAATGGTAAAAAATAAAACGTCGACTGAAACAACGCACACCATGCTTCAATCTCCGTTTTATTGTTCAAAAGAAATATTTATTTAAGTTTTTACAGAAGTGGTTAAAAACGTCCAAGGCATACACCATTGGTTAAAATTTAGATGTTTTAAGTGGATAAACGACTTTGTTGTTTTAAAATACGAGATTTCTAAAAAAAATATACTTTATATAAACCGTATTTATTTTTAAAGCAGCAGTTATTCAATATCAAAATTACTTCATGAGGAAAATTAGGCCGCAAAGAACTCCTCAGCCTCCTCCTCACTCAACATTTCCACTAGAGTTTCCTCCAAAGTTGGTCTCCCTCTTTGAGTGCTGATTGAGCCCCGCTCAATGGCTTCCTCGAGGGCATCGAACTGGATGTCCACCTCACCAGCCACCATGGCGTTCTCCACAATATTTCACGTAGACGCAGTAATAAAACAACGCCATGGTGATGAACAGACTCAATACCCCCAGTACAGAGACCACGATGACAAAGAAAACAAAGTAAAAACCAGATCTCTGTACTGGGGGTGCAACCGTTGTTAGTGGTGCAGAGCTAGTGGCTGGTGGGGGACCATATCCTTTGGAGAAAGGCAGCACGACGGAGCGAGTCCCATTTGGGCAGTACAAGTTGGAGATGGCGCAGATGGCAGCTGGCTCGCAGAAAACACACCCGCCCAAGACGCAGGAAGCACACTCTTTTTCCTTCCACACATCTATTAAAAAAAACACAAATTACTTTGCTAACCTAGCTTTATTTACATAAAACATATTTAAATAAAAACATTACCTGAACCACCGCCACAACGACACAAAAGAATGAGGAGCCAAAATGATGACCGGAAAAACTGAAAACACAAGAAAAAACACAATTTAACAAATCTTTCTCTCCACACGCACACACGCACACAAACAAACATTCAAAACCAACTTTTTAACACATTTTAAAATATAAAAAAAAAACTGCTTTCGCTGGCCTCCCCCCTTCTTCATCTTTTTGGCTTCGGCTGCCTTTTCCAACCCTCCGTGTCGAGTGCCTTTAGCTTTAAGCTCACGGAAATTTGCCTTCTCACGCAAAAAAACATTTCCTTTCCGAAACCTTTCGACAAAAACACAAATTAACGAAGTCCTTTCTCCCGTGTCTTTAGCTTTAAGTTCACGGAAATTTCTGGGTGAAATTTCAGAACCATCTCTCCTTCTTTCTCTCCACACAAAAAACACAAAAACATTCGGTTTTCTTTCTCTCTCTTTCCACACAAATTGTATTCTCCAAACAAATTAGCGAAACCCTCTCCTCTCTCTCTCACCACACAAAAGCACGCACACACGCAAACTCTGGCCGGGCATGAACGCTGTTTTGCAAACAGGATTAATCCTGTTTGCAAAACTGCCTGTCGCCGCTCAGCGACTCCACATGCATGGTCGCGTCCTTGCAAGGACGCTTCGCACATGCTCCCGCATGTGCTGCCTTGCTCCGCAAGGCCACCGGAAGCTCAAGGCCGCCGGAAGCTAAAGGCCGCCGGAAGCGCGAGATAACGATCTCATTCTCCAACAGTGGGTATTTACTACTACTCACACACACATGCACACATGTATATACAGATTTTCAAAACTCACCTGGTCCTTTGCCAAAATAGAATCTTGGCCTTGAGAATCAGAGCTAAACTCCCCAACCACGTGGACCAATTGTCGAAAATGGAGCCTGACTTTGAGAATCAGCTAGTTCAAACACACACATATACATATAAATTTAAATTTTAAAAGTCGTCTGGCCCTTCGCCGAAATAGAATCTTGGCCTTGAAAGTCAATGCTAGGCTCTCCAACTACAGGGATGCATATACCAATAAACGTAAACTTTAAAAAACTTACCTGGTTCTTCGTCGAAGTAGAATCTTGGCCTTTGGAGTCAGAGCGTCCAGGGTTTTCTTCTTGTCGAAACAAAATTTGTTAAACTCATTAAACACGGACTAGACAATGCATGCGCAGTGTGAAATAGCATTCATCGCCTGGGTTCACGTCAACCGTTGACTGAGAACACCCACATCGAGAAACAAACGCGGAACATGCACAAAACAAGTCACACACGGTCTCGTGCGTATGCATGAGACCGTGTATGGCTTGTTGATTAAAAATGGGAAATAACGATATATTTAAAACACTTTATTAATAAAACTGTATACATCATTTTATTAATAAAACGATACACAACATTTCATTCATCAGTTCATTACTGTCCACATTTAAAATCGCGACTTATGTCAAAATTCTCCCACTTCATCGTATGTAAAGAGGCTTTGAATAGTTTGTTGTTTTATGAATATTTATATGCGTTGTTAATCATTATACCAAAATCGATCGAAAAAATACATTTGAAACTTTGAAGTAGCATATAAAATACATCACGTATTAAAAATCCTCATTATAAACAAAAATCATAGTATAAAACGCACATGCTATGAAATTAATATGCATCATTATAAATAAAAATCATAGTAAAAAACGCACATGCTATGAAATTAATACACATCATTATAAATAAAAATCATAGTATATAACGCACATGTTATGAAATTAATATGCATCAATATAAATAAAACTCATAGTAAAATACGCACATGCTATGAAATTAATATGCATCATTATAAATAAAAATCATAGTATAAAACGCACATGCTATGAAATTAATATGCATCATTATAAATCAAAATCATAGTATAAAACGCACATGCTATGAAATTAATATGCATCATTATAAATAAAAATCATAGTATAAAACGCACATGCTATGAAATTAATGTGCATCATTATAAATAAAAATCATAGTATAAAACGCACATGCTATAAAATTAATATGCATTTGGAAATATTTTTAATCAATTTTGCATGAAAAATAAAACAAAAAACACATCCTGGATAACGAAGCGTTGAGTGCATACTGAGCAATGAAGCCCAGCCGCATGTGACAGGTGCAGCTGACGAAACGCGAAACGGTTTTTGGGCGACGAAACGCGAAACGGTTTTTGGGCGACGAACCGCTAAATAACAAACCGCTGAAAATTATACTACTAATGTGTGGGGCTATCCAAAACTTCACGCACTGCTACGACTACGAAAATGTATAAACTGGTGTGTCAAGACTTTAAAAAAATTAGCTGTACTAACCACCAACCTTACCAACTACAACATTGTGTGCATACATACTTGTGGCTGACAAATAGCAAGAATCAATATCTTCAAAAAAAGGTTACCCGTTTACTTCTTAATCACAACATCCTTGAAAAGGATGCGCGTCCTACGGCAACAATTGGATATGTCTGAATTCAAAATGGCAGCTCCCAATTATGATTTTGAGTTGTATTATATAAGGTAGAGGACTGTCGAGGTGCCCCAAATGGAGACAGGGAAGCTGAGGCTTGAAAATAGTATGACTTGCAGAGAGGACTTATGTATGTAAAAAAATGAGCACCATGTTGACTCTGTGTATTTGAAATTGACAGAGCTTCTCCAGATTCTATCCCACACACACGCTTGTGTAAAGGAGACTTTAGGTGACGATACCGGTGACATAATATTATTAATTTGTCGAAGACTAACCAGTGCGTCTTGACTATTGTACATAGTACAATAATTGTGATAGTGGTGACGCTCCACATTTAAGAATTAAAATGATTATTGATTACGACAGTTTATGTTGATAAATGGAATTCTGTGTCGTGCATTTTCCTCATTTATGACATCTGACGCCGAGCATTCATTGCATCACCCTCAACTAAGTGACCTCAGGACGTCTGGTGGATGACCTGTGGACTGTCTTGTGTGCCCTTAACCACTCAAGTAACTCAGTGACGCACTTGGTTTTTCCGGTTCCTCAGCAGAGGTTCAGGTATGGGTAATTATCAGCACGCATCTTGTTATCCGCGCCTGTTGCGTAAAAATTTATTGGCTATATTTCTATATATGTAGAGGTTGTAATTAGACCGATAACCACCCATAAAAAGGGATAATAAGAAAATACAGATCGATAATTGTGTATGAAAAAGACGGGAGGAGTTAATACGAATTCAGGTTTTCATCAAAGCTGAAGAGGCAAACTGGCGTATCTTTGGGATTCAAGCGGTGCCATACGACTATCAAAATAGAACTTTTTATCTCACCTTTTCGAGCACAAACGTGGTTATAAATGAAAAAATTGTGCTGCCATATGAGCTTAAAAATTTATGGGATGGGATGTGAACATCAAACAGATACAAATGCATTGCAAAATTCATGAAAGGAGCAACCTTGCCACAACGGCGGCGGAGTAGAAGTTACACTATTGGGACCGCGGCACTTCGTAGTAACGGACCTGAAGAAAAACCGAGGGGTTAATAAAATGTCCCGAAAAAGTAATACCATTGGTAGGAGCAGAGATTGGTGCTGTATTTGCTAAGTTACCTTGCGACTGCAAATTAATGATTGATTCAAAACGGAGTGGTCAAAAGTATTCTTTTCCGGTTTAAAAGCGCAACGGTAAATCATACACTACGTTCCCACATATCAAGCTTTTTGTTCGCACGCGATTTTACTCTCTGTGAAGTCTAATTCGTGCGGAAGAGAGAAAAACCGGAAGTTGCTTGCACGTTGCCAATTCATTTCGAAGTTTTATTATGGCTGAATCTAACGTGGACCATTGTCTTCACACTACTTTATCTGATTGCCTTTTTAAAGCTCCAGTGGGAACTGGACAGGCTTCGGCAGGAATTGATTAGATCCATGACTAACAGAAGCTCTTTTTTCCGCCCATGTGAATGGGCTACAGAGATTATGAATGACGCAGGAGTACGAATGCATGTGGATGGACACAACCAACATAATACAAGAACCGAAGCCAGTGCACAACAGCGCTTGCAAAACAAACACAATTTATCCTGGAGACTGCCTAGGTCGCAACTTTTTGACCATTTTACCCTTCTCTCCCACGTGTCTAATAAAGCTTCCTTTTTTATAGACTTTTATGACAACGGTTTTTTGACTTGGTATACATTTTTTAAAACAGTAAAATTTAAAAAATGCGAAGCGTTGCTAAAAAATTTCTCAAAAAATGACTTCAGTAGGTGATAGTATTTTAAAACAAAAACAGGTTCAAAGTAGAGTTCAAAAATTATTTTTTTCCATTTTTCTAAAAAAAACTATAATGTTTCTGGGCGGAACTCCCAGTGATGAAATCAATCTTCTTCAGCGCGAAGATGGCGATTATCAATGTGCTGCTTGTCAACAGAACGGTTTGTTTCATGGTGTAGTTATTCAAATACGACAGTTAGATATTCACGTCCAGTGTGGAAAACTGCCACGGCAAAGTTTCTTGTTGCGCCGTTATTAATCGATTTCTTATGGACCCATGCGTGGTTACGGTAGAAGTTGAGAGTTGTTCTATTCCTAGATCATATCGGTGGCTCGTCAGCTTTCTATTAAAGGACCGAGCTCTGGGTTTCAGGACTGTACAGAGACCGGTGCTTCTGCATTTTTTCAGCTGTGGCTGCGGTGTCCTTGCCTCATCCTGAAAGCTGTTCTAGTGATAGATCATGTCGGTGGCTCGTCAGCTTCTTATTAAAGGACGAAACTCTGATTTTCGTGACTGTACCTAGACCGGTGCTTCTGCCTTCCAGCTGTGGTTGCTGTGTTCTTGCAGCATGCCGCACGTTGTTGTAGTCCTAAATCAAATCGTTGGTTCTTCAGCTTTCCAATTTAAAAACGGGTCTGTGGTTTTCAGAACTTGGCGTAGGTCCGTGCTTACTTTTCCAACTGTGGTTCCGGTGTTCTTGCAACTTCCTGAAAGTTGTTCTAGTACTAAATCAAGTCGGTGGCTCTTGAACTTCCCATTGAAAGACGAATCTTTGGTTTTCAGGACTTGACGGATGTCCGTGATTTGGTACACTAGCTCGGGCTGCTTTCTGCCGGCTTCTTGTGAGTTGCCGCACTGCTAGGTCAAGTCAGGGATTGGACGCGTCAAAATGACCCGTCCGAGAAAAATGACGGTTATCGGACGGTCGGAGACACGACGACAAAGGTGCGTGTGAATGAATGTGAAATGCTCTCCTCAATGCAAGAAGATTGTAAAATGTGTGCTCAGCGTTTGAAAAAGTGAGTGAATGTTTATGGCGTGTAAAAAGCTCAGAACGATTTTCTACACAAATTTCTAAGAATGAAAGAAAAAGACTGGAAACTTTTGTTGTGCATCCTTTTTTTATATGATTGACAATTTTTGAGAACACAGAAAAGGAAAAAAAAATTACAGGTCATTGCTTCAGGTTAAATTGAGGCTACAAAGATTTCATGGCTTCTTGCCTTCATACGCGTACAGAATTTCATGAATACAAATCATTGACTTTAGAGACTTCTCGAAGGACACAAAAGGGGAAACGAATACTAATGTGAACTGATTTACATAGTAAAAAATATGTATATTATTACAATTTTGTCTTTCCTACTTGGAATCTTAAACAAAGGAGGGTTCTTTACAACCCAAGTATAAAATTTAGTAAAATAAGCTCTTTACTCGTCAAACAAAAACGTACAAGGATACTTGTTTCCCATTGAGTACTATACCGTGGTTACTTATAAGTTTAAATTGACTTTTTAAGTGTAAGTTTTATTTCAAGATTATTAGCGTTAAACGGGTCTCATAAGTCTTTGTTAGTGTTATTTTCGTCTTGCTCAAATAACTTTGTCAAATTTCATTAAACATTGTTTAAAAATTTACACACTATGTACTTGTCATGCAATAGTTTGATTTCAGATGATTCTGTGAAGAGTTTGGTGATTTAATTCAATGTCTAATTGCTTGCTTTTAAGTACATTGTTAATTCAATAAAAAAAATAATGTCATACAGTTGTATGTGTTTGTTTATGAGATTTTGTTAATTAAAAGATGACTTGCTAATTGAATTATTAGTCAAAATAGCTAACTTCTACCCTAACCATTTATGCGTCGATAAGAAATCGATTTAAAACGGCGCGACAAAAAACTTTGCCGTGCCAGTTTTCCACACTGCTCACGTCTGTTGGAGCAAAGCCCACAACAGGATTTTTAACATTTAAAAAAATAAGTGTTGGATGGTAAATAGTTAACTAATGGTCGTGAAAGGCGATTCCTTGCTTTAGAAATACACACTCCACATCGTCGTCCCGAATTTCTTGCTCAGCATGCAAATGATCAGAAAATCACACAGGAATTGTATGACGACTATCAAGCCCGTCAAACTCCATTACAAAATACTGTGAGTGAACCAGTTTCTCTGACAAATTAAAATGACAACAATTGTCGCTAAAATCGCCAAAATGTCTACAGAGCAGAGAGAATACAGAAAAAATACTCCAACATTGATTACCGGTTTAAAACCAGCAACGTCAAGTGGCATTGACAAAATTCAGGGGATGAACGCTTTTCCATTACCGAGCTCTCTAGGCGGCCATAACTCGATATAACCCATGCCCAACATGCCGACATTTTGTGCCTCAGACAGGAGAGACGATGAATAAGACAGTGTCATTCAACTAGAGAAGAAGTAGAAATGTTTTTTAAAACGGAATTTTTTGTGTGCGTCACATACAGTTATATGATCTATAGGTTTATTATAAAGTACATGAAAATTGTCAGTGTATAAACATTTTATTTTTAGTGTATAAACGTTTTTTTGGTTTGAAAATGCAAGTGCCGCATGTTAAGCAAGGACCGAGAGGAAGAATATTGGGGCAATATTAAGAGTCTAGGTTAATGTAATAAAAATTGTGTATAAGTAAAAATTCCGGGAAACGTGCTCTGTGTGTCCGTTCCTGGTAGATTTCGAGTATAAAAAGAGGATATCAACGCAGTGTAGGCATCAGAAAGGTATTAAAACCGACTTCAAAACATGTCGCAGAAGTTACACCTAAGTATGAAATGGGTATAACGAGACCCCGCAGCATACAACACCTTAGCCTACAGCACCCATGTAAATTTTTTTGATATTGCGGAAATCAATACTCACTCTCAATAGTAACATTCATGATAATTACTCTAAAATGTATGGCAAAAATCAGTTTTTAACTATGATTTGACCCATTCTTGTGAGGTCTTGGGGGTAATGTCATAGCAACAGCAGAAATGAATTACTCCCTGACAATGTGATTGTCAGAATTTGCAG